>OX016541.1:25114314-25345300 GCA_943590905.1 Sphaerophoria taeniata
CTTTTTTCGTGAAGGTTTTTTGAAATGCAGAGCAAACCAATTTGCGCCATTTGAAGTATAAAATTTTTATTTTTACTTTTTTGTGTTCCAGCTTCAAACTTGAGTTACCTTTTCGGTGGCAAGAGAACCAACTAGAGGGCCTAGGTACAGGGGCGAACGCAGGTAGGGGTTTTGGGGGTTAAAACCCCCTCCGAAATATGAAAATATGTACAGTAAACAAATATCCATTATTCTTCAAAAGAAAACAAAAATACAGAAATGGTACAAAATAAATTTCCAACTCAAATTCTCAAACTATGTAAAACGACAAATTTTAATGAATTACGATTGGTGGGTCCCAAATAACGGGAGCTGCGATGAAAATATACAAAAATTCACTTATCTGCTTGCAAATACATTGCATCGGTCGTTTCGAATCTAACGGGGGTTGGGAACAAAATCTACGAAAAAAAAACCTTCATCATAGCCACACCAAATCACACATACTTAAAGGAATCCCTAAACGACGAACATGCTCGTGCTCGCCTTAAATTCGTCATAATAGGTAGATGGTTCGCTGTTGCCAAACATTTTCGATTTTCTTATTTTCGTAGGTTGCGTTGTTCAGTTCACATGTAGGGAGATAGTCGCAAGCAAATCTCATTTTATCTATGAAATAACCAATGGCGCAGTGACTTAGCTTCACTTTTTGACACATCCGCACACACACCTTAAAGAATCAACAAGTACGAATTACGAAATGATGTTCGCCAATTTTGTATTCGCCGTGTAGGGAATAATGCAAACGAGTATGTTGCGTTTATTATCTGTGCTACAAGGCTGAAACCTTCTATTTCTTAATTTTGTTTAACCTGAAAATGCAGTTTAAATGGAGATTGAATTCTCTCTTGATTGGCGCAAGAAAAAAGTTTTTTTTTTTTAATGTATTTTCAGTAGTCAGCCGCTTATATAAACGTAAGGGCAAACTTTAGAAGACAAGTACTCTTATGTCAGCCTTTTATGATTAGTAGATTAGCAAATGGTTTGTTTCTTTAAAAACATAAATAGTTAGTGTAGGCAAATAATAAGAAAACTTAGTTTCAAAAAATACCTACCTTAACTTCCAGCACTCTGAAAATGGGTAGTTCCGAACCGAAAGCAAAACGCAAATTCCACAAGTACCTCGAACGTATTAGTAAAAATAACAGCACAATTGGCCGATCAGAGAAGCATACGGGGTCCCTCGAGGTAGACTGCAAGAAAATGGGACTGGAAACTGTCTTTAGTTTAGCCGAAGAACACAAGCTTGTTATAAGTGAGTCATATACCTTGCCAAGTGTGGCTTTCCTCAGGAGCCCACACACCTCTTGGTGACAAACTTCTATCGTGAGGACAAACGTATGTAGGTCTGCTTTCAAAGATAGCCTACAAAGGAAAACTTATTAATAGGCCTTCTCAAGATGTCACATTACATTAAGAACTGAGGGACTCAGAACAGCAGAGGACGAGCGATTGGTACGTTTGAGTATTTAGAAGAGATTGACGCAGCCAGTATTTTAGAAGAAGGGTCTTCTTAATGGAGATGAAACATCATTCAGCCTATCTCTAAAAACAGGAGTCGCCAAGAGGTTGGTTACCTCTTAGGCAGATCTGATACAATCCGAGACGTTTTTCTAATATGTGGCCAATATAGTTTCAACGAACGGATTATGGAAATTAATACAAAAAGCTCAGGACTGCTTAAGTCGATGGCCACAAATCCCTCCTTTCATTGGAACCAAGCGACTTCTGCGTATTAACGGAATCATCTTGTACGCTCTTTTACCCAATACAACACGCCCACGGACTGTGTAATAATAGCCCATGGGCGCATTTAAAGAACTGGAAAATCGATTAGAAAAAAAAATTCACAAAATTTCAAACAAAGTTACGAATTGACGTACTTTTTTAAAGTGTTGGAAATGTTCTTGGATTATTTGGAATAATACAGGGTGATTCACGAGCGTTGTGCCAAAAAGCTAGAGCGTGTAGGTTGAGTTGAGACAAGAAAAAAATCGTATGGGAGGGGGGGTCTATTCCTCCCCGTTTAGCCGGGAGGGGCAATTTTCTGAAAAATTGACTTATTTTGTAAAAAAAAATATTAAAAATCAACGGCTTAGTTTACAACACCGTGATATACCTTTCTGAAAAGCTAAAAACTTCTTCTTTCACTTTGTTTTTAAAATAAATTGTTTTAACGAATAGTTTTAAAAAAATAAATTTTCAAACTCAAAATTTTCAAAAAAAAAAGCCAAAAAAAATTTTTTGAACTATTTTTTTTCAAAATTTTATGTAATTAAGTACTAATTTTGTTTTAAAATTTCAATGTCTTTGTTAATTTTTAGTCGAAAACAGAAAACCGGATGCAAAAATGTCTTTTCGTTTTTGAGAAATTAAAAAAAAACCAAAACCACTTTTTTCTAAGAAAATCTTTGTTTTTATTTTTACCTATCTGGACTTTTAGTTTAATTTATTAGTTTAATTTACAAATTTAATTTTTTGTAATTGGAGTTTTATAACGACTCAATGAAGTAGAAAAGTATTGGATTTTCAATGTATTAACCATTTTATTCATTGAAAACGTCTGAAAACTGACCTGCAATTTTTTCTTGCTATACCTGCGGCCGCGGCCACTCGCCGGCGAAGGGTTCTACCTGCTGGGGGCTTGAGATAATCAAACCGCAATTTTTCTTGAATGAAAAAACAATTAACAACCTAAGGTTAATAAAAGGCATCGCATATTTACTTAACAACCATTTACAATTAAAATATTAATTCATCAACACATAACAATAACAAACTCATCTCATATGTTCGAGAAGAGTTAGCGGACAGGAACTTCTGCTACGGTTTAACTTGTTGTCAAGATCGGGAAGCCGAAAGACTCTACGCTGAAAGATATCCCAATAGATGGCGCCCAAGTCGTAGCATGTTTTCAAGACGAGAGCACGGAGAGCTAGAAGTGAAAGGTCAATGGCAGACGTTTTCAATGAACAAAATGATTAATCCAGGGAAAATCCAATACTTTTCTACTTTATTGAGTCCTCATAAAACTCCAATTACAAAAAATTAAATTTGTAAATTAAACTTATAAATAAAACTAAAAGTCCAGATAGGTAAAAATAAAAACAAAGATTTTCTTAGAAAAAAGTGGTTTTGGTTTTTTTTTAATTTCTCAAAAACGAAAAGACATGTTTGCATTCGGTTTTCTGTTTTCGACTAAAAATTAACAAAGACATTGAAATTTTAAAACAAAATTAGTACTTAATCACATAAAATTTTGAAAAAAATTAGTTCAAAAAATTTTTTTTGGCTTTTTTTTTGAAAATTTTGAGTTTGAAAATTTATTTTTTTAAAACTATTCGTTAAAACAATTTATTTTAAAAACAAAGTGAAAGAAGAAGTTTTTAGCTTTTCAGAGAGGTATAGCACGGTGTTGTAAACTAAGCCGTTGATTTTTAATATTTTTTTTTACAAAATAAGTCAATTTTTCAGAAAATTGCCCCTCCCGGCTAAACGGGGAGGAATAGACCCCCCCCTCCCATACGATTTTTTTCTTGTCTCAACTCAACCTACACGCTCTAGCTTTTTGGCACAACGCTCGTGAATCACCCTGTATACATATTTGACTGAAATGTAGGATTGTTTTTAATTAACTATTTGTTGTACATATGTTGTCTTTTATTTAGAAATAAACAGTTTTTGAAAAAAGGTTTGTTAATACATTTAAGACTTAACGACGGCTTATAAATTACAAATAATTAATTTACTAAAGGGAGCTGACTACTGACAATTCCCGTGGCCGACTTCTGGAATTTAAGGGGCTAACTTTAAAAGAATCCGACTTCTATTTGAATTATAGTTAATAAATTTGTTTTAGATAGCAAATACCAATATTTGTTCCTAGTCTGCAAATATTAACAAATCGGAATAACTAAGTTTCACGTCCAACAATTAAATAACGGATTTTTAAAGACCAAGCAAACACAAAAATTAAGTTAAAGGGCCGACTACCAGTGCCATCACTCTATAATATATATTTTTTGAAACCCCCTCCGAAATTTTTTTCTGCGTTCGCCCCTGCCTAGGTATATTCAATACTAGCCATGCATGACGTTAACATCACGACCGACAAAAAGAATTTAAAAAAGCTGGAGGCCATCAAAGACCGAAACACTTAACAGCACAAACATCCCAGGCAATGTAGGCAAAACTTATGTATTCTTTTAATTGCATGTTCAGTGGCGAATTACTTTGAACTTCTCCGAAAAAAAAAGATTAATTCTCTCAACGTGATTAAGGTTGCCCAGAACTAGCAAGTGCAAGAGCAACAAAAATATTCTAATAAAAGTTTCGCCTTCCCCAATTCCAATACAGATTTGCATATAGGAGGTATTTTTGTAAAAAAAAAAAAACAAAAATAAAGGATAGGAGTTAGGAATTTCAGAATATTTACCAACTTAGACACCAGTTTTGCCGAGTTGCACATGTAAAAGGTAATTATTGTCAGGAATATGGCAAGTTTCTTGTTCCTAATCTGTTTTTTTTTTGACAAAATTGGAAACAGAGTAGAAAACTAAAGTAAGCTTCATAGTAAAAAGTAAAGAGTGCAGGTGCATCAACTCGTCCTGATGCTGTGATATTAAAAACTTGTCTTTGTTTAAAAAAAAAGTTCGTTAATTTATTTTTTAATAAGCTTTCTTGCTTGCTTTTTCTTGGGTAATGCAACTTGTAACTGAAATTTGTTTTTTCAGGTATTTTTTTTTGTTTGTCTCTTTTTGTTTTAAGACTCTTAAGAAAGGAAGGAATTTGTGGGAAAGGGCAAGTAAAAGTATAGACACCCTTACGTAAGCACTCAAGTTATTGAAAGACCATCAGCCTCTGCTTGATCAGATAAAAAAGTTATTGATTTTAGTTTATCCTTGATTTTATTTACGGAAGAGAACAATGTTGAATACTTTTCGGAATGAACTTTAAGTTTATGGCTTGATAACTCAAGATCTGTTCGTATGAAAGATTCCTGGTAAAAAACATGGTATTCCAGGAGTCCTAGAGGGCAAAACTTGGATGTTTTTTTCCATAGTTTTTTTTAGATGGAGGTTTAAAAATCCACATGCCAAAATCCATCGAAGTGGTCATAAGTCCAGAGCGAATTTGTACAAGTACAGGCCCAATTCACGGCGCAATATTCGCCATGTTGTGGTCTGCGACTGACTATTTTCTTTGAAGCAACGCGAAAATGACTGCCTCGGGTTTTGCTGCAAACTTTCACGAACAGCGGCGATGTTTGCAGCAGCTCTTGAGTTTCGTTGATGTATGGGTTTTGGCTGATTGCTCACTGAGCCAGTGGATTCAAATTTGGACACCAAACGTTGAATAGTCGGCTTGGAAGGACGACCATAAAAAGGGCGTAAAAAGCGCATTATTGCTACTAGATGTTGAAGTTGTTAATATAAAACTACTTTGAAATCATTAATATGAAATCACTTTGAATATTTCATATGAAGTTTTTTGTAATACTTTATAAATCATCAAATAAATTTTCATTCCAAATTTTTCTGTTCAACGTAAGCTTCGTTTTTTATTCAGAGAAACATATTACCTAAAGGGAAAATTATTCAACAAGGAATAAATTCAATAGGTTATGGGCCCAGCCACGACTTCAAGAGAAGAAAATTATTAAATTAGTACATAGATATTTAATAAGAATATTTTCATTTTAAAGAGGAAATCTTTCAAGAATGGATTTCGGTAAGCACATTAAGCTTTTATCTGGAGAAGCAGATTGGCCAGTCTGGAAGAAGAAAATCAGGGATCTCCTGGACTACCATGAAGGAGCTATAGATGTGATTGATGGAAATATTCAAAAACCTAGACCCTTAGAAGAAAATGTTTCTGAAGAAGAAAAGAGGAAGCATAAGTTGCAAAGCGATTTATATCGAAAAGCCAACAGTTATGCGAAGACCATGCTTACAAGTTCGATGACTGATGCAGTTTACGAAAAAGTGATGGACAATGAAACAGCTAAGGACACATGGGAAGCACTCAAGAATTTATTCGAAGCAACGTCAAAAGATCAGCTTTTCAAAAAGTGCACTGATCTTTTTAGATTTGACTGGAATCAAGAAGAAGACGTTTCGACCCACGTAGCTAAGTTAAGGACTTTGTGGAGCGAAATTAACAATGGTCTTAAAGCTAGAAGTGAAAATGCTTTACCTGATCTTTTGTTAGTTTGCAAGACGCTTCAAATTCTTCCAAATTGTTTTGAAACATTTCGTTCAAGTTGGATGCTGCTTACAAAGGATTCAGAGAAGACCTTTGATGAACCTTCAATGCAGTTGTGTTTGTATGAGAGAAACACACCGCGGGCTAAGGAAGGCAAGTCTGAAGAAGCATT
The DNA here is from genome assembly GCA_943590905.1 of Sphaerophoria taeniata. NCBI lineage: Eukaryota > Metazoa > Arthropoda > Insecta > Diptera > Syrphidae > Sphaerophoria > Sphaerophoria taeniata. The sequence continues at coordinate 25,120,730 of OX016541.1, forward strand.
AGTAGTCAAGACCAAGAACCGATCAAGAAAAGGACTAAGTGTTAATTCAAATAAAGGAAATGATGTGTGCAATTATTGCAAGAAAAAAGGACACTGGGTAAAACAATGCTACAAATGGATAGCTGATGGAAAGCCAAAGAAGAACACAAAGAATTCACATAGTTCAGAAGTGAATACAAATGTTTCTTTGGTGTCTACAACAAATCAAGTCAATCATGTTGAGACAAGTACAGAAGATTGGTGGATTGACAACGGTGCCACAAAACATGTAACAAGTAGACGAGATGTTTTCATCAACTTTCAAAAATTTGAAGATGGAGTTTCTATTCAATGCGCTGGAAAAGAAAACCTTGCTGCTCTTGGGAAAGGAACCATTCAAATTATTTCCACAGTTGGAACGGTGAAAAAGATGACCCTAAACGATGTCTGGTATGTACCAAAAGTTAGTAGAAACTTGTTTTCAGTTTTAGCAGCTCAAGATAGGAATGCACAGAGTGAATTTACTTCAACACCCTGTAGTTGTTTTTTGACAGTAAATGGCGAAGTTGTGCTACAAGGAACAAGAACAGTAGGAGGCTCTCTTTTTAAGGCACATATAAAATCATTAGTTTCCAATCGTTTTGAAAATGCTAATTTGGCAGAAGATTCGAAGTCGATATTGCAATTATATCACGAAAGGTTGGGACATCAAGACAAACGCCACGTGAAGTCTATTTTAGAAACGCACCTGGGGATGAAAGTTCAGTTGAAGAATGAAGTTTGTGAGTCTTGCATTTATGGGAAAGCTCATCGCCTTCCATTCGGTACGAGAAGTGAGAGTTCTGGTCCTGGACAACTAATCTCAGCAGATGTGTGTGGTCCGTTTGCTGATTCATTTTCGAAGAAGAGGTATTTTGTAATTTTCAAAGACGCATTTTCAAAGTTTCGCTATGGTTATTTTATCCGACATAAATCGGAAGTCAAAAATGTACTAGAAGAAATGCTTAGACATGCGAAAACACGGGGACATTCAATTAAAGAGTTTCTAATCGATAATGGTGGTGAATTCAATAATGAAGAAGTAAGAAAAATATTGCACATGTATGGAATTACACAAAGATTAACAGCACCTTATACACAACAACAAAATGGGATTAGTGAGCGAGATAACAGAACAGTCGTTGAAATGGCAAGAACATTCAAGTTTTCGAATAAAGAAATGAGTTTTCTTGCAGCAATGTGGGCTGAGCTGGTCAATACAGCCCTTTATATCTTAAAAAGAACAGGTAAATCTTCAGTGAAAGATACTACCCCTGTAGAACTCTGGCTAGGACAAAAACCAAGAATAAGTCATCTAAGAATAATTGGATCCACATGTTATGCACATATACCTGATCAAAGACGTAAGAAAATGGATGCAAAAGCTCAAAAAGGATATCTCGTTGGATACGATGGTGATGAGAGGTACAGAGTGTATATCAAAGAAGAAAACAAAGTTATACTATCCAGAGATGTGACATTCAACGAAGTATCTAACGAATGCACTAAAGATGGAGACTCATCAGATTGTCAAAATACTATTCCCATTCAATTTTTTCGTGACCAAAAAGAGACCAAAGAAAATCAATACCAGCCAAAACCTAGAATAGAACAAAACCAAGAAGGACAAAATGAAGAAAAAGATCAAGACGAAGAAGAAGTTCAAACAGAAGAACAGATTTACCAAGACAGAAGAGAGAATGGAGAAGAACAACCCGAAGACATTGAAATAAGATACCAACAAAAAGAAGATGAAAGTGAAGGAGACCAATACGAAGATTGCGAGCAAGAAGACTCAAATTCAATAATAATACAACTAAGAGATCGAACCAAGCTTAAGAAACCAAAATACTTAGATGATTATGTTCTACAGTTACAGAATACTTTTATGTCTGAAGACCCAGAAGAGTATGAGGAAGCTTTGGAGAGAGAAGATAAAGTAAAGTGGAGAATTGCCATGGAAAAAGAAATTAACTCTTTGAAAGAAAATAATACTTGGGACTTAACGGATTTACCTAGAGGAAAGAAGGCTTTACCTTGCAAGTGGGTGTACCGTATGAAAAAATTCCCAGATGGCACTATAGAAAAATACAAGGCTAGACTCGTTGTGAAGGGATTCAAGCAAAAGAAAGGCATAGACTACAATCAAGTTTATAGTCCAGTTGCAAAACTAGGAACAATAAGATCTATTCTCAGCATTGCAGCGACGGAAAAGATGTTTCTTTCACAGTTTGATGTTTCTACAGCATTTTTATATGGAGAACTACAAGAAGAAATCTATATGGATCAACCTCAAGGCTACACAGATGGGACAGAAAAAGTATGCAAGTTAAAAAGAAGTTTATATGGCTTAAAACAAGCACCCAGATGTTGGAATAATCGTTTCGGAGGATTTCTATCAAAATTGGGATTCAAAGTGAGTGAAGCTGATCCATGTCTCTACTCGAAGGAAAAAGGTGAGAAGAAACTTTTTCTAGTTCTATATGTAGATGATGGTTTGGTCGCAGCAACTGATACGAAAGAATTAGAAGATTTTATTAAAGAATTAAGAACAGAATTTAAGATAGTAACGAAAAAGGCTGAGTCCTTTTTAGGACTAGAAATTGAATATCTTAAAGGTGATATTCGTATAAGTCAAAAAGCTCATGCGACAAAAATATTAGAAAACTTCAACTTTGCAGAATGTAAACCAGTTTCAACACCAATTCTTAAAAATTCAGAAACCTCTTCAACAGGGAAAGAAAAAGAAATCAAACATAGTTTTCCGTATAGGCAAGCTGTTGGAGCTTTGATGTATTTGATGCTTGGAACTAGACCAGATCTCGCGTACAGTGTTGGGTTTTTATCAAGATCACTTGAAAACCCAAGTCAAGAAGATGTGGGAAGAGTTAAGAGAGTATTCAGGTACATAAAAGGAACACAAGATACTGGAATTACATACCGTTCAAATGCCCAAAAAGGACTTTTCGATTGCTACAGTGATGCAGACTTTGGAGGATGCATTACAACTGGACGATCAACTTCAGGAGTGGTAATAACATATGCAGGAGGTGCTGTTTCCTGGTTAAGTCAACGTCAAAGCATGGTTGCAACGTCAACAACAGAGGCCGAGATTGTAGCAGCTAACGAAGCGTCCAAGGAAATTATTTGGTTGACTAGATTATTCAAAGGAATCATAAGACTACCAAACATTCCTATTTTAAAAGTCGACAATACCGCAGCAGTGCGACTAGCCCAGAATCCTGAATTTCACCGAAGAAAAAAACACATTACCCTCAAACATTTCTTTGTTCGTGAAAAAGTTAATGAAGGACTACTAGCTATTGAACAGATATCAACGGAATATCAAGTGGCAGATATTATGACGAAACCATTACCTAGAATACGATTGATGATGCTTTGCAAAATGATGGGGTTGTCATAAGTTGTTTATTTGTTTTGTGTGTTTATGTTTTAAATGATATTGTTATTTGTTTTATTCGTTCTATTATTAGATTATTTATTTTATATTAACAAGGGAAAGTGTTGAAGTTGTTAATATAAAACTACTTTGAAATCATTAATATGAAATCACTTTGAATATACTTTATAAATCATCAAATAAATTTTCATTCCAAATTTTTCTGTTCAACGTAAGCTTCGTTTTTTATTCAGAGAAACATATTACCTAAAGGGAAAACTATTCAACAAGGAATAAATTCAATACTAGAGAACATCCATTTTGATCATAAAATTTTACCATTTGGACGTTTTGGTCGACGCTGTTACTTGGCATGATTTGCCTTAAATGACTGGTTAAAAGACGATATTTTGACAAAAAGCAAAGAAACAATATGGCCGCCACGAGCTGTCAAAATCAATTAATTGTCTAATTGGAAAATCCTTAACAATTCAAAAATTGAGTATGGTAGATGTGCACGTAGCTCGTACCTCTGTGAAAAGTCTGGATTCCGGTTATATTCTTCCTCCCTTTTGTTAACTTTTTCCTTCATGTTATACCAATTGCCTTTTTCATCATATCTTGAAGTAAATCAACCTATTCATATCACTTTTAAATTTAAATAAAACCCATACTGCCATACTGTTTATTTTATGTCGTCGACAGCTTTCTTCCTAAATTCCCCTTTTTTGAGGAACTCCATACAATTAATAAAATTTGATGTTCCTCCGACAAATTCAATAAAACTCATCCAAACCAAAAATAACAACTGGCTCCGTTCTTCTATTTTATTACTCCCCCAGCTCTGACTTGTTGTTATCCCTATCCGCAGGGCTTATTAATATGTGTATAAATTTGCTTTATAGCTTGAATAATTCTAAAACTTCTTCTTGCCAATATCGAGAAAGACTGAGTAATACTAAGAGAAGTAGAGAATCTCGTAAAACACCGTGTGTTAACGTCTTCATTGTTATCGTTTAGTCCTTAAAGGATATGTTGTGCTCTTTGCATATAAATCGACTCTCATTAATCTCGACATGTTATCACCGCAAAAATGAAGTAAAATCTGGTTAGAGGAGACTGTTTTTGTTGTCGACGTAAGCCCTGAATGTCGAACAATATTTTGGCTGTCTCTAACTCTTGTATATGGTAAAAGGTTGATATAAATGAATCAAGGCTATACATTTTGTATGTTTGTCCCTGTCGGAATATAGGAGCTTGGAACGTTCGTTAGGAACAAAATATATGACTCCTGGACTTTGTAAATCTTCTGGTCTGTTCTGACTTTATTTATTGGTAGTAATGTGTCAAAAATTAACAAAAATAAGTAGCAATAATGCCGAGTAATTTATAAGGAACATGCCAATGGAGAGTTCTTTTTGCTCACAAGGCTGTTGACGAGGACCAGCCTGGCCGGCGGCGTCAATAAGTTACACGTAGAGCTCCAGAAGAAAAAGTGTGTTGCAGATAATGGCCAAAAATAGAATATTAGCTGTAAGTGGAAAACGAACATCCTTGATTCGATATTAATAATAACGGCCATTTGTGTAAAGAGGCTCAGATGTTTATGGGGACATAAACTTAATTGGAATCGTGATAAGATTTTTTTCTTTTTAGTTGTTGCTGGCTGTGGTTGTCTTCCGTGATGTCCTGAAAGACCCGGTCCATTTTTATTATTGTAGTGTGAGCAAATTAACTTTGATTTAATACTAAGGTATTTTAAATTCATTATTGTAAGGTCCTTGATTGTGGGGGTTGTCAATAAGAGGTGTTTGCTGGTTTTGGAAGAATAGTGTTGTGCTGGTTAACCAGGATGTTCCCAAGTGTTATTTCCGAGTTAATAAAAATTGTATTAAATTTAATTTTTCAAAATATGTCATTGAAGGTAATCGGTTGATGTGTACTAAAGTTGTTCATTGCTTCAACAAATAGTGGCGCATTCTTTAACCCTAAGCACAGTCTATTAAAAAGGATTTTCCAAAATCTAAAGATTTGTTTAGGTTCTCAAAAGATTTCAATTTGAAAATCCAAAATGACAAACTTAAAACAATTTCCAGATGAAACATTAAGCACCCGAATATCCTTAACCTGTTTGATTTTAAGGCCAAAAAACGTTAACATTATTAAAAAGACCAAAAAGGATTTCCTTCAAAGCCCTCAACCAAACTTAAATACAAAGTGCGACAAGACCACAAAACCAATGAACCCTCTGTTTTATCCTTAAATACCCTTTTAAATACCAAAAACCTACCATTGTCACATTTTCTTGATAGCTTTATGAACGTTGATACTGTCCTTAGAAAAATATACCCTTTTTTTATTTCCTCTCAAAAAGGACCATACCTTAACTTTACCCAAATATCAGAGAAAAGAGAGAGGAAAAGAGAATCAAAACGAACAAAAGCAAAATGTATGTCATCGCATCTTTATGGATTTACACTAAACTAAGAACTCCTTATGAAGCAGAGTGGGGGAGAGCTTGAAGAAAAAGAAAAGCGTTTTTTTTTTTTATATTCTTCGAATGGTGATGGTGAATGCAGTAACTTGCAGGTGAACACTCTTGAAAATGGCAAACCATTTAACCCAGATTCAGTTCTCCATCCTTATGTCTACAGACTTAACAGTCTTAAAGACTGAGGAATTTTACAAAAAAAGAAATGAAATAGAAAGAAATAGCAAACACCCACTCAAAATAAAAAAAAAGAAATGGGAAAACGCAGAATCCTTTTTATGTTAAGTGAATATTTTACAGTTCTAAGATTCTAAACTTTAAGGACCATTGAAACTGAAATATGTATTTCCAAGTGTCCAACAGTAAGAAAGTTTTGCACCTAGAGTATTTTTTGTTTGATGCATTTTCTCGATGAATAATAATTAAATGAGTATATTTACATTTAAATATTGTAAAAAATTCACTTAAACAACAACAAAAATTTCTTCTTTTGATTTTTTTTTTATCATTTTTATTTACAGAATAGCTCAAACTGTATAGGAAACTTGTGAGGGCTTAGATCCTTTTTTAGTGATTTTTTTAAAGAAACTTCTTAGCTGCTATTCTCTGGTTGGTTAATACCCAAACGTCTTAAGACTGGGTTTCCTTTTTTCTTGAACTCCGAGCTCGTGTAAAAGCATGCACTGGTGTTAGTGAATATTTCCCTTTCTCTTTTTTTTATTTCCGTCTCATATAGCCACTTGAATTGAAATTTCTAGTTTTCTATTTCTAGTTTTTGTATTTTTCTCTGCTCACTCAGAATTCAGTTAGCGATGTGTAAGAAATGAGATTCGCTTACGAAGGTCCACAAAATAGGGATGAAAAAAGAGGTATTTTCGCATGTATCTATTTACTATGTGAAATTGTAAACAGTGGTGTGGACATACACAAAAATGCATCTACATTCTACATACGTATTATCTTATGTGCACTTAGAGTAGGAGTAGCATTCATGAATTCTTGTTTTTCTTTTTTCTTCGCAAATTTTGTAATTCGGGATTATGATGGTTTTGGAATTGTTTCTTTTTTTGGGTTCCTGACGAACGATTTTAATTTTTCTTTGGTTTCATCTTTATATTTATCTATAAAGAGACGTAGGTACTTTTTGACAAGCTATGAAAAATTAAAAAAGTTTAAGACGACATTTTGATCAAACATGATTATACGATGATAGAAAAATCAAAAAAGTAATTGCCTCAATTCTGTCTTTCCTTGGGAATTTAGGCAAAAGTTACCCGATTGTCTTCAACTGAGTTTGTTTCTTTAGCCGATTTGGGTTACGGACGGTTGGGAGATTATTTGGCTTTTTTTTAAATAGGCAAAAAAATACTCAAACTATAACATTTTTTTTTTATTTTTCCCAAATGCATTGGGGTTTATTTCTTCAAGGTTTCAAGGAATATAATATAATATAATAAAATTTATTTTTCAAAACCTACCTACGAAAGTAATAATATTATGAAGAAAAATGATTCCAAAATCAAAAATTATTTTTTTGTACCTTTACCTTTATGTACTAAAGCAAAATAAAATCAATCTTTGTTTATACAAAAACAAAACAAGATTAGGTCAAGATTAGACATTAGATTGAATTTTATAATTCTTATAATTCTAAAACAAAGATCTCAAAGAAAGAACCATAATTCAAATCATCGGCAAAAACAAAACCCTTTACGTAATCCTAAGAAATGGCACACACCACCACGAAAAACAATCGTTTCTTCATTGCGTAGGTAACAGGTTTGTTCTTCTTCTAAAAGGATATTACGATCACACCAGCATAGAGAAACGAGAGGAAAAAATGTCATTGCTACAAAAAAACAGAAGCAAAACAAAAAACAAAAAAGAAACAAAACCCTTTACGTCATAATAATAAGAAATGGCACAAACCACCCCGAAAAAAAAGATCGTTTCCTCATTGCGTAACAGGTATTTTACTTCTCAAGCCATTGCACTTGACTCATTTACAAAAAATACTCGCATTCGCATATTCGAAATGAATGCATGCAAATATGACAAATATAGGGAGGTACTCAAAACAACGTTTTCATCAAATACCTACAAAGTACATAGTAAGTGATCACAATTATTGCCTATCTATATGTCTGCATATCATAAACATTCCAGAAGTATAAAAAATGAATTTTCATTCTCAAACGAGTTCTATGAGAACGTTTGGTATGAGGAATTTTTTCTCTATCCTATGAAAAAAAAAACGAAGAAGAAGAGAATGAAATATAAAAGAACGCCACCTAGTTCAATTCGTTTGAACTGAGTACCTTAGTGTGTGTGAGCAAACGCGATATTCCTTGTAAAAATGTAAAAAACTTACCCATTTTCGAATATTAATATAAAATAAACGGGTAATCGTAAAATTATTTTAGTTTCTGATTTCTATATAAAAAATATGATAAAAAATTAAAAAAATATATTTGAAAATATTGTTTGCTGCATTCTCCTCATAATTGATACACAAATATTGACTTTTTTAAATGCATTTTTAAATATGTTTTAATTTTTTTCTTTTTTTTTTTAAAACGTTACTGAGTCGAAAAGATATTCAATTTTCATAAAAAAATACTTTTGTTGTTGAGTAAAAATAAATGGGGCTGGAATCTTGTTCACCGCAGAATATTCTAAGAAAAACATGCAATTTTTTACTTTGCACTTCAAAAAAATTTAGTAAAATAATTTATAAAAAAATTAAAAAATTAATGTGATATTATGTACATTTTGACAGTATAAAAAACATATTTTCAATTTTTTATCTTTATTGCTTTAGAAATTATTCCAAATAAATCACACCTACTTTTGCTAAATTTTGCCCATTTTTCGTGTTTTCGTTAATTTTTTTTTGACGAAACTGGACAAAATATTAAAAAAAAAGCCACGTCACTGAACCGTGAGACATTTAAAGAATAGATAAAAAATATAAAAAGAATAAAAAATTAATTTTTAAGGCAACAAAACTGTTCCACCGCAAACGTCTCCAAAAATTTCATAATTTTTCGTTATGCATGACCCTTTTGGGATGAAATACATTTTTCATATTTTTTTTAGCTTATTAACTTCTTAGCTTATTAAATGTATAATCTATAGTCGTTGATTTCATTTAAATATTCGGAATATTTTGGGAGCTACACAGTTTTGCGCAAAACACCAACGAAATTTTCAATGGGAAACCCAGCCTTAACTGGAGCAAACTGAAAGAAATCCGCAGACTAGAAGATGGATCATTCTCTGCGAAAGCTCAAGTCAGACCTCGATATATTTACCCAGATGTTGGAGAAGAAATTGTTGATCAGTCTACTATTGAGGCGTTTGGTCGCGTCATTTCCCACGTACTTTATAAATGACGCTAACCAATTCTTTCAAGAATACCTTTAAGTCGAAGTCAAAACCTGCGAAGTTTTATTTTGCCAAATCTGAATTCCTTAAGTAGCCGAGTTGCCAAAAAGTGACAATTTGATTCGGTTACTGCTCCCCAAAGCCACTTTATCCGCTTTCTTGTTCAAAGAAAAGAAGTGCTTACCTTACAAATATATTTACCTCAAGCTTTAACACAGCTTTCGTGTAACTCGATCAAACAAATTTCCACTTCATATTGATCGTTCTCTTTCAAACGGCTTGCATGCATACAATACCCCTTTATATATCAAATATTTTTAAGCACACGCATTTTTAAAGGAACATTGAAGTAAGTCCTCAACTCGTATGTAAATCTCAGATTTTACAAATTTCTTATTGTCACATTTCATAAAAATTTCAATTTCGATAACCATTATACAAAATAAAAAGACATCTCTCTTTTTCCTCCTTAAAAACAGCAATTTCCCCGGATAACAAAGTACACTTTTGAGATTTGAGTATTAGTATAGAGCCTGTAGGGTATTTATTATCAAGGTGAACTGCTAAATGTGATACCTACTACCAGGACGACTTTCCAATCTTTATCCGTGGGTATATACATATTATATGTTCAATAAGCAAATGGAAGAAATCCATTAACCCCCTTGAGGTCGAGGTTATAGCAGCATTATTCCACTTCAAATTATATATTCGCCTTGTGTGTACACAAAAAATATCACAAAGCATTTTGCCATTTTTATTCGGCGGCGTTATCGTTTTCAATTGCAGAATTGCGTGGATTCGACATTTTGAGCACATTGCCAGATGTGGTTCGATTAAAGGACTATTCTTTTTATTTCATTTTTGTTTAAGGTGGCTGGTGGTTTTGCTTGATTTCAAATACATATACATACAGATTTCTGTGCCAATTTGTTGGAAAACAAATTTTTGGAAGAAGGTTGAAGAAAATAAGGTGACTCTGAATAGGTATTTTGGTGAACGCAAAATCAATACGTGTCGAAAACAAACCTCACGTTTATTTTTAAATTTTGATAGGTTAATATAGATAGGTGAAATATTTTTTTCCTTTTGTATAAAACAGAAGCTATGACAATAGGTAGTATTCGAACTTTAAGTGAAATTTTATTTTTTCTAAAAGAACTTCAAAGATTGGACACTCTTCAAACAAAGAGTAAATAAGGACAACAAAAATCATTAGAAAATAAAATTTGGCTTTTGTATGAAATGTCATGTCACAAGCAGAAAAGTCAATCTTAATTATTTTTAACAAATAAATTGACAGCTATTGTCAAATGAAAAAACAAAAATTAAGGTGTCAATAAACTGTCACAAGTAAAAAGTAATACAGTTGTTGTTTTAAGATCTGTATTTACGTACATAAGTGAAGATAACGACAACAAATATTGAACATGAAATAAACGAGGTACTTCTCAAGAGTGTGTCTTGTGGCGTATCCTTTAAAATATTGTAAAGGACCTTTTAACATCATTGGAAGCAGAGTGCTTCAATGCAATATCGGTATCTGGAAAACACCCCACAGTTCTTTCAGAACTCCTGGAAAATATCTTTAACAGGCTCCAAAAATTACCAAAATATTGTGGCTTGGACGGCAACTTATATAATACTCCTACTTTTTACGAGAAAGTGCAAAATTCTCCAAATCCTCTCATATCCAAATATTAAGGTCTTGTTTTAGAGTTTAGACAAAAAACTAAACTGGAAAGGGAATATATGTAGATGAAAGAGTAATGAAGTCTACTCTTTACTTGCGAAATGCAATAGGTTCAAAATGGAGCTGCCCCAACAATAACTCCTGGCGAAATCAGTCCGATGCTCACTCATGGAGTTGTCGTATGGTGGACTGCTCTGGACAATATGGTAAATTTAAGGAAATTAATCAAAGTCCAGCGGTCAGCAGGAACTTGTATCATGAGAGCACTTCACTCTGATGATACAAGTTTAGAAGTATCTAAGCCTTACACTTCTCGATATCTTCTCCAAAGTGGTGGCAACAAACACATTCATACGGCTTAGAACCTCCTTTCAATTGATCGATAACGGCACCAGCCATACAACTATCTTAGACAAATTCAGATCGAGTAGATTATTCCATGGCTAGAATGCAGATTTTCATTCTTTTAAGATCATTAGGGGAAGAAAATGCAGTTCTGGAAAATAACTCGCCACACTTCTATACTTCGTTGAAAGTGGTACTAACTCGGAATAACTGGATATCATTTGTATGTTATGGCTCAAAGAACACGTTATATTTTGCAAGGATATAGGTAAATACGTATTTTTTTCGACACTCAAGCCGCTTTTAACTCTAAAGTCTCTTGCGTTTGTCTCGATCAAAATCATGAACGGCCTATGACTATTGATCACCCCTGAATGAGATGACAGAACGATTCAATATTCAAGCCCAAAGACATTACCTACTGGAAATTGTAAAGCTGTTGAGATCGCCTACTGTTAGAAATAGACACACCAGCACTTGGTACATGCAAACTTCTTTTTAAACAATATGCTCTAGAATCAACAAACACTAGATGGTCACAGGGCATTACCTGCCTAGCAACAAAACAAATTTGGCCAAGCAAAGACCTGAAGCGGTCAAAATGGTTGAGCAGGCTAAACATAAGCTCCACAAGTGAAGTCATAACAGGCAATGCCTTATAGGGTTATAGGAAGACATCCATGAGGCTGAGGGTCTTATCAAATTACTTCTATAGAAGCTGTATGGAGGAGGATGAAGAAGAAAAAGTTCAAAAACTGCTGTGCACATGTCTGGCCCTCTGCAAAAGAAGATATTCATATTTCGGTTACTCCTTATTCGACAATACCAGTGAACTAAGAACGATTGACATTTCATAAAATGAACTAAATGGTTTCTTTTATTTTTCAACTCTCCTAAGAATAACTTTCAACAGTGGTATCAAAATGGACAATGGAAGTAAGTGAACAACATCCGGACAGCCACTTTTACCTAACCTTACCTACACGCTTTATAAAATAGACCGAGCATCTTCTCACATATCATGCAACAAATCCTTCAACCTGCTTTGTTCCACCACTTGCTTCTAGTTTTTCCTTCCTTTTTGCTTGAGGTCCTCTATTACAGTGTTCCAACTTTTGAAACTTGGGCTTATTTCGACTTTAGTTTTCAGCACCATGGTTCATCGATTGTGTTTTGTTTTGCATTATGTCCAGTTAAAATGCTGACTTATTTTCCGGACGATAATACACTTCTTCAATATTCTTAATACTTTCAAAGGATACTCTTAACATAAAGAGTCAATGAAAAATGCCATAACTCAACAAATTAAAATTACAACTGTAGAAGAATCATTCTAGTACAAAACATTGGTTTTAATGTGTCAGTATTATTTTTTATCGCCACTTAAAACATTTAATTTTCAATGGCTCAAAAGAATTTATTGAGATTACTAATAATACCTACCGCAAAATAACCCAAAAAGTAACTCAAACACAAACCTCAAAAAAGTACTTCAACAATGCCACAAAGTATCACGAAATATTTTATTAGGATCAGCATTTTCTGAATCATAAAAGTTATTCAAATCAAGTTCATTATCATTCACATTCGTGGTATCTTTAAGGTCAGCCAATATGGCAGATTCTATTCCTTACAAACATACCTAAAACAAAAGGACACCATTAACCGAGCTAACAGCAAAACTAAGATGCGAAACATCAAAATTTATACCGTCCGTCGTCGGTTATTCTACTGAGTGACCCTACAAGAACCGCATTTATTATGCCCGCAAGCGGGTCACATCAAACCGAGCAAACAAACACGTGTGCTCCAGAAACTCACAAAAACTACGTTTCGCATAGCAAAACTTAACGACCTATTTAAAAATCTTGGATTACAAATGAAAATAAATTCGGATGTGTTTTTCAAGATACCAAAACAAAAGAACCTATAGAAGGGATTGGACGGATAAATTCAAATAATTGCTACCCTACCCAAAGAGATTTCCAAAATGGAACCTGTACGTGCTTCGTAGACTTTGTGTGTGTCAGTGATGCTCAGGCCCGTAGCCAGAGTTGAATTCAACGTAGGGCAACAGTCATATCAGGTAGGGCATTGGTAAATTTTCTATTTGATCTCATGTCAAAAACAAGCTTTTTTTCATTATAACAATTTTAAACAATTCTTGTTTTTATTTTTAATGATTTTGTATATTTTTCAATGAACTATAGCTATTAGTATTTAAAATTATAAGAAAGCATCAGATATTGCAACTAAATAAAATATTGAAATAATCTGTCCTGTCTATCTACTTGATATCTAAAAAAAAAAAACTGGACCAGGCAACATCCGGAATCAAAATCTGCGAGCTATTCTGAGAATGCGGTCCTCATATTTTGCACACTCAACTCCCCATAGCGCCTGTAAATTATATCTGTGGTAATAAGTTAAAGGAGCTTAAGTCGACATAAGCGAAAATCGAGTTTTGAATTTCACAAATTTTCCAATTTGTTAATCTTTTATTTGGTCTGGGTCCCATTACTCTACGATAAAAAATATCCCTTAAATTTTAAAAATAGCAAAATAGCTTATGTTTAAATGGACAAACAATGCATTTGCATAATAGCTTATGTCTACTTTGGACACAAGTTGATTAAACAAAAACAGATAATAAATTTTTTTCAAATGGCTTAAGTCATGAATTAAGCCCTTAGTGCTTGTGAAAATCAAAAGAAGTGATAACTTAAGTCGACATAAGTTACTTTAAAAACTCCGCAAATTGACCATTTAGTTACTTATGTCCACATAAGCCATAAGTTTTTTGAAATGTAGCATAAAGCATTTTTTTGAAACAGCTTATGTTTGGAAAACTTGTTTTTATTAGCTTTGTTGTTGCTTTCAACAAAAAAAAGATTTATAGGTAAGTTAAGAGTATTACAAGCATGTGTCTTGAAAAAAAAATCGTTTGCCTACCACCAACAGTTTTGAAGTTATCACTAGTCTTTAAAATCTAGTAACCAAAACTTCATTTCATCATAGCAAAAAATGACTAAAAATGACTTAAGCTACTTTAACTTATTGGCACAGATATGTTCAAAATAAAAACAAGTTCATATGAAAAGTGATAAAATATTATTAGAATTTCTTAAAATACATAATTAAAGGAGAATGGGCAAAAATATATGGGAGCTGGTCCACCTAGTGAACAGAAACCCCACCTATGATAACAACTTAATACTATGGAGTATATCAACATTTGAATATTTTTTTTGTCGAGAACAATGGGAGATGGGTAAAATAAGCGACCAAAAAATATGAAAAAAAACTTTGCGAAATCGAATAAACAAAGTAGAATTTTATTATATTACATGATAGTATCATCAAGAATAACGTTATTCATATTGAAAGCTGGTGGTATGAACACGCCTTGATTTCGGGCCCAAGATAGATGCCATAAAATCGATATTACTTGTGCACAAGTACCAATAGTGCGACGCCCTGTTAAACAAGTGCAATAATAATGTTTGAAAGCATTTCTTCCTTCCGCTTCTGGATAAACAAGAATATATGTATAGTACTGCTTAGATCTACTATGCCGGGACTGTATATTTGCTCTTAGTAAAAATGTTCGTTGTCCTGAGTCTATATTGTATCGCTTTTTTATCTCCAAGATTGTGATCTGTGTACAAATCGATGGTAAAAATTCCATTATTAAAATGCTCAGCACAGTATGAGCGGTCAAGTTTAATATGGTAAGTTCCCAGAGCGATCAAAACAAGATCTTCTTCTTGTAATTGTGGAAAATCTGCAAGCTCTGGTAGATTTGCTTCCATAGCACTAAATGCTACCCTTTGCCTGTTTAGATTTTTTTGAGTCACGTATTCTGCCAAATGATTTTGCAAATTCATTTTTTCATTTATTATAGCGATAATCTGCTCAGCATATGCATTATTGGCGATAGGTAGATCACACCAAAAACATAAATGTAAAAAAAGAGCCAAGTTCTCCCGTACAAAAATTCTGCCTAACAAATCAGCCACGAAAAGTAATGAGATCTAAAAGAACGCCAAGTTCTAAGATTCAGCAAGTACTCGTAGGTGAATTGCAAATGTTTTAAGTGGACTTACACCGAATCAACTATTAGTTTTGAAAGTAACTTGTAAACTAATGTAAATTAGTTAATTTTTTTACTTAGCAAGTTTTCCAAACTTTTTTAATAGTAGGTTACAAAGAGAAAACCTGCCAAGTAAAAAACATTAACTAATTTACATTAGTTTACAAGTTACTTTCAAAACTAATAGTTGATTCGATGTAAGTCCACTTAAAACATTTGCAATGCACCTACGAGTACTTGCTGAATCTTAGAACTTGGCGTTCTTTTAGATCTCATTACTTTTCGTGGCTTATTTGTTAGGCAGAATTTTTGTACGGGAGAACTTGGCTCTTTTTTTACATTTATGTTTTTGGTGTGATATCATTACTTTTTGCAAAGATTTTTTTTTTGATAAACAGAAAGACCTAAAAATTAATTTTATTTCTTTATATTGACTAGCAGAATTGCTAGTTTGCCAAATTACAATATTCCACGATGATCAGAGGTGCCCTATATATTTTATAAAATTTATTTTTAAATAGGTGGGTACCACGCCCCCTCAGTTGAAAATCATAAATTTCATATTTTATTTGTTCTATTGCACGTTGTACTTGTATGCCAAATTTCTTGATTCTACTGCACTCCAAAGTGCTCCATATAGTTTAAATTAATAATGTAAAAGTAGGCGGCTACCACGCCCCCTGACTTAAAAATTTCAAATTTTCGATTTTTCCCTTTGTATGTACTTCATTACCTATCACTGTGCTAAATTTCTTGATTCTACTGCACTCCAAAGTCCTCCATATAATTTAAATAAATAATGTAAAAGTAGGCGGCTACCACGCCCCCTGACTAAAAAATTTCAAATTTTCGATTTTTTCCTTTGTATGTACTTCATTACCTATCATTGTGCTAAATTTCTTGATTCTACTGCACTCCAAAGTGCTCCATATAATTTAAATTAATAATGTACAAGTAGGCGGCTACCACGCCCCCTGACTAAAAAATTTCAAATTTTCAATTTTTTCCTTTGTATGTACTTCATGACCTAACACTGTGCTAAATTTCTTGATTCTACTGCACTCCAAAGTGCTCCATATAATTTAAATTAATAATGTAAAAGTAGGCGGCTACCACGCCCCCTGACTAAAAAATTTCAAATTTTCGATTTTTTCCTTTGTATGTACTTCATGACCTATCACTGTGCTAAATTTCTTGATTCTACTGCACTCCAAAGTGCTCCATATAATTTAAATTAATAATGTAAAAGTATGCGGCTACCACGCCCCCTGACTAAAAAATTTCAAATTTTCGATTTTTTCCTTTGTATATACTTCATGACATATCAGTGTGCCAAATTTCTTGATTCTACTGTACTCCAAAGTGCTCCATATAATTTAAACTAATAATGTAAAAGTAGGCGGCTACCACGCCCCCTGATTGAAAATTTTCAAATTTTCGATTTTTTTCTTTGTATGTACCACATGACCTACCACTGTGCCAAATTTCAAGTTTCTAGGGCAACGGGAAGTGCTTCATAATTTTGATGATCTGTCAGTGAGTGAGTCAGTGAGTCAGTGAGTCAGTCAGTTACGGTTTTCGTGATTTTTGGAACATTGTATTTTAGAAACTACTTATGCTAAATATCTGAAATTTACTGAGGTGCTTCTTCTTGACTAGCTTAACAAATTATGTGAGTTTGAAACTTTTGGCTTCTTTGGTATAGAAGTTAGAGGGGTGTGGAAAATGCCCTGAGTTGTTTCCTGTAAATAAGGGTGTAGTGCCAAAGTTGCTAGAGAACTTGGCTGGGCACTACCGTGCCCCTTGATGAAAAGCATTGATTAAAGCTGCAGCAATGCGGAAATTGTCAAACATTTGTGGTGCGGATTTGTTAAAATTGTCAAATCGAAGTAACTTAAAATCTGTCTGGTCTGTGGAGAGCTGGGAACTGTTTCTGTCTTTGGTAGGTGGCATATATGCTTCATATCCGCATGCTTCTAAGTGTGGCAGAGCATCTCTACGGTCCAGGATGAAAACATCATTATTTGAAAAAAAACCAGTGAAACGCACTTTCTTCATTATTAACCATTGTTGACATTATTGTAGCATCTGATGTAGTTGCGGCGGCGTAAGGACCAGTTACATCAATAATGTAACCATTGCTGCAAACCATAAGAAATGGCTTCAAAAGATTGCGGTATTTGTGAAAACTGTGTGATTGTCGTTGAAAAAAGAAAAGACCTTAGTGTAATGGTACAAAGTCTGCCGTCAAACATTCCCTTGCTATTACTAAATGGCGTTCGTATGTTCGACGAGATATTTTTAAGAGGGAAGCTAAACGGTCGTTACACTCACCAGTCCGAAGTTTCATTAAATAACCACCTAAAACAACGTTTGGTGTATTTGAACGCTCTAAGAGTAATGGTGTTTGCTCTTTATTTTTTGAAATCAGCTATTGTAAGTCCGGTCCAGTGTCGTAACTCATTTGCATCAATTACGTTTAGATCAAAGATAAATATAGATGACGGGTTTTCGATCGCGGATCTATAAACGGATATTATTCCGAGTATGTCATCTTCATTAAAGTCTTGAGACACATTGCCGCTTGATAACTGTTCCCAGTCTTGACATATTATATGTTCATTACAAATTCGAACGCTAGGTGGTATGTAAAAGTTATGAGAGGATAGCATGTTAACTTTTATGCTGTTGAGAATTCTAAGTAGTGTCTCATTTAAACAGCCCCCGAAAATGCAGTGTCTTGCAGTATTAGATGCCCTCGCAAGGCGTGGAGGATTTGGTAAAACTGGAGGAATAGGCAAATTCTCAGGTATATTGTCAACTTCATTGACGTGATTCCTGGCGGCTCCTTCTGCTCTATTCATCCTTTGGCAACAACTATGACACATGAAGGCATTTTGATCGATGGCAATCTGTACGGCAGGGGACAGCAAAGAGTGAAGACCCGAAAAATGTTTGAATTTCTAAATGTATGTCTTACTTCGAGAGGATAACAAGAATGTTGCCTTATGTATTCCCAAACTAAATGTCGTCGCTGTCGCAATACAGAATGGTCACATGCAACATAAAACTCGCGTCTGTTTTCTTTCATTTTGAGTGTCGAAAACCAAAGACAATTAGTAAATAAATGAAAAAATATCGTGAAAACTTCCGTCGAAGAGAAGCGAGTGAAAGCTAGTGCTATGGTTACTACGGATCAAATAAAGAAAGCAAGAATGGAATCGGCTAATGCGATGGTCGATAGCTGAAAGTAAAAAAACGACATTTTCGCTATAAATCGTCGATTTTGATTATAAACTATCGACTATAGCCTTATCCGATTCCAACCCATAATTTTGGTACTGTTTAGTGATAGTATCATCAAGAATCATGATATTCCTGTTGACAAACATAAGTATAAAAGCTCCTTAATATCGGACTGCATAAAAGTCACCAAAAGTAATCCGTTTGATAATTTTAACGGAAAAATATTTAAATTAATTTTTTCATTAATTGCAATCTTCGTTGCCATGTACTGCTGGAACCCCATGGTTTACAGATTTGTGCCCATATAATAAAATGATGTACTAAAACTTTCCAACGATGTATATCTCATTCGTGGACGCTAGGTGGACCAATTTGCCCATTCTCCTTTTCCGATTGTTCATTTTATTAAATACTCGAAGGACTTCTATGAGATCAATTGATTAAGTTCTTTTTTTCAAACGCAAGAATTACAAGGTTGTCCATTCTCTTATGTCCCATTGACATCCTTTGAGGCCTTTTGATGGCAGTTAGAATTGAAAATTTAGATTCACATACTGCTCTGCTCAATCCAAAAGTCGCTACAGAAGCAAACAGTTCGTCAGTATCCTTAAACGCCTTTTGGTTCCTGTACAAGATCTTTATTGGTTTTCGGATTTATCTTCGAGTTAATCAAATAACTTTTGGCCACAGTAACCTCTTTCCTTATTGGAATTGTTAGACCTGAAAAGTTAGTTGATATTTTGCATTTTTTCGATATGAACGAACTAAAATCCCTGTACTGATTCGAAACTAAAAGAATAATGTGTTTATGTAAAGTTAAGTTTATAAGACGAACAATTGGATCGTATAAGTTGAACATAATATGATTCATTTATAATTCCTTCAATTTGATGAATGAGCTGCATTTTCAAAATTTAGGTACATTATCGGTTTAGATTTGTTGTTAAATACTATAGACATAGAGTATCAATCTAAAAGTATATGCGCTGAAATCATTAGCTTTAAGTCGCTTCTCTATATATATAAAAATGGAAGTGTGTTTGTTTGTATGTTTCTTATAGACTCCGAAATGGCCCAACAGATATTTGTGAAATTTTCATGGTTCATACTGTTACATTCAGTGATGATTTCTGTGAAAAAAAAAATGGAAAAACCTCATGGAAGAGTGGGAAAACTGGAAAAACCAAACAAAGGTCGGAAATTAGATATTTTTTGCTTGGAATTTTTTGGTTCAAAATGGGTTTTCGAATGGAAAAATAGAAAGTTCTTGATGAAAAACTCGGAAAACTCATTGGTTTTCAAATGGAAAATTGCATGAAATTGTGGATGCATTGATTTTCAAATGGAAAACTGGAAAACTGGAAAATTTCAAATGGAAAACTGGAAAATTTCAAAATGAGTTTTCGAATGAAACTCGGAAAACTCATTGGTTTTCAAAGGGAAAATTGCATGTAATTGAAGATGCATTGGTTTTCAAATGGAAAACTGGAAAATTTCAAATGGAAAACTGGAAAATTTCAAAATGGGTTTTCGAAAGGAACTCGGAAAACTCATTGGTTTCCAAAGGGAAAATTGGAAAAATGGAAAATTTGAAATGCAAAAACAAAAAATTGGCTAAACAAAAATCTCAAAAACACTCTTTCATATGAAAAGCATTAGTTGTGGTAAAATGAGTGGTAAAATGGAAAACTCCAGAAGAGCAAGAAAATCCCAAGTCAAATTTTGAATGGATTTTAGACAATGGGAAAATAGAGAATTCGTGATTTTGGTAATTTTTTTTTTTTTTTGAAACACTGATATTTTTAATGTGAAAAAAATATTTTGCTGTATTGCTCCATAACCGTAACTCTCAGAGCTATCATAAAAAATACTTTTTTCATTCAATATCATGGTCAATATGTTTTATATGCAACAATTAGGGTCGAAGAACTCGAAATATTTATACAAGAGCAACATGAGGAGCGAAGTGAAACCGAAATGATTCGCGTTTTACAAATCCGTGCACCGCAGGCAACATTTATACTTAACATTTTGTTTTGTTTTTTTGATATCGCTTATTTGTTTAAAGACGGATCCATACATACGAATTAACAAAAAAACAATGCAAACGATAGAGAAAGAAGGTTATCGATTATCGATTGAGGCAGTACGAAGTCTGCAGGGTCAGCTAGTGAAATATAAAAGTCAAATTTCGTCTTAAAACTGTCATAATTAAATCGTCTTAAAAAGGATAAGCACGACACGAAGATTATCTGTAATTTAAATACCTTAAATTTTCAAAAAGTTCACTTTTATAGAACCTACTATACCTAAACACACATGATATTTTTGAAGGTAGGGCATTTACAAGGCAAGCTGGAAAAATGTTGGAAGGTAAGACATTTTCATAAGAAGTGAAATTTTTAAAGGTAGGGCATTCTTAGACAGAGTATATAAAGCTGGATAATTTTTTTAATGTATACGGCGGTTTTGTAAACAGGACATTTATGTAAGTGGAGCATTTTTGAAAGTATGGCTGTTCTCAATTTCTGAAGGTAGGGCATTTTAAATTTAAGGTAGGACATTGCCCTACTTTGCCCCCCCCCCTGGCTACGGCCATCTGATGCTGCCACCGTACCGGCACCGGTGGCGACATGCGTCGTCTTCTACGATGAGGTGTCCCTGAGCAAAAGAGATTGTTCTTTGAAATTTTCCATAAGTCTGAGACAACCGAGAACTGAGAAGTCCAAAGAAAACATACGCCTTGCCTGTCTCAGAAGTGAAACATATTCTGGTTATACAAAAGCACAAACAAAATTAATTTTTCTAGAGATAGACATCAAGTAGAGTCTATAGGTTAGGGTACGTACACTTTTCATCCATCACACGTGGCACTCTTTCACATGACTTTTACTCGGTTTATAGCAACTCATCGGAAAGCGAAGAAAGAATACTTCAAATAATAGCTTTGCTAGACGGAACTGACACTAAGAACTGATGACACGAACATAAAACCAGAGTGTCCTCTTCACAGTGCACCACGCCCCCCGTTCTGAAAACGAACATGATAAGTAGTAGAATCAGGCAAATTAGTCAGACGAATGGGTTCAGTTCAACAAGCAAAAGAGACCACAGCAAACAAACAAACAAAAAAAGGGAAAAAAAATCTCATCCAAGTTCTAAATTTTCTGCGTTGATCCTTTTTGTTGAGAAAAAGGACTCATGGGGATTTTGGATTCTTTGTTGACACTTGGGGCTTAAGGTTTTGTTCACGAAAATGGCAGACAACAAATTTTTGATTTTGTTTTTTCCAAAAGGGGATTTGTATTTAAAAGAGACGAAAAAAAAAATAAGAGAATGTGTGTACATTGATTTGATCTGAATTGGAGGTTTAATGGGTTTTTAATGAATCATGTGTTTACATATTTCGAAGGCTTTCCACCACACACAGGGCATTGTATGCCAATTTGTTTGCAATGTTAAAAATGGTTGGGGTAGGTGTATAATGTGTGTCAAGGGATCACATTATTTCGGTTTTTGCATAATTTTTGGGGTCGATTGTCTTCAAACTTGCTATATCAAGTAGCTTAAGAGATTTCGAATTTTTTGTTATTATTTGTTGAACCAAGGAAAATTTCTATTCAAGGATATTTTTTTAAAAGCAAATAATTTACAGCCAACATAACTTGGCTTACAAAAATGTCCTCCACCCACAAAAAAATAAAAACCAAAGCATAATTGTATGGTCTACATTCTTTGGCTGCAAGGAAAATTCCAAGAAAATCTAATGCGGTAAATTCCGCTGATTTCATGGCTTCATGGCTTTATACTGCCAAAACAAAGGCCAAACAAAAAAAATCAAATTCCATTACACAACGCGAAAACATTAAAATGCCGAAAATATTTTGTGCGTTTTCTACCACGAAACATATAAATCAAACATTCTATTTATGAATTGCTGAAAATCCTGGAATTAACTTTATGTCGATCGAAAGAAAAAAATACCGTGTTTCGGTCTAGAGAGCCAACAAAATCCTTGAATGCAGAAAATTTCTGTAAAGCAACAATTCATGAAAATCGTAAAATTTTACCTAGCAGATTTCTTATGTCATGGATGGAGCTCGCCACCGCGCCATGGCTTCATGGCTTCACAATCTTGCCCTATCAATTTTTCATTGCTGATGGTTCTTCGGAAGTCAAAAGTAAAAATAAATGTTACACGGCCCGGCTTGTGTCGTTTTTATTGCAGGTTTTCATTTTTTGTTTGCTTTGTCTGTTTTTTAAAGTGTCCTGAATGGAAGAGAACTTTAAATTGGGTAGGTACTTTAAAAATTCCTTATAGTATGTTAGATTTATATGTTCTACTGATGGGGATATTGTTTGGTTTTGGTCGTCTTATAGGGTCTTGGGTTTGGTCTTCTATAATCCGCCCAAATCCAACACCAACACGGATGTGTATTATTATCTACACGTTGTTTGCTTGTACGAGAAATTCGCCCTAAGAATATTCGCAGGGCTATATTTCAAAATCTATAATGGAATACAATATATAATATATTTGTTTTGTGTTGGCATCTATATTGGAGTTTGGCGGTTTTGAAATTAGAAGCAATACATCTTTGGTCGAGATGAAATTTATTTCGCAAGACATAACAATTTGTATTGGTCGAGGAGGGAATAAACCAGGATTGGATTTCAATTTGTCTTCGGTTATGGTTACTATTTCTTTGCTATAAATTTTTAACATTTTGAATGGAGGATGAAGCCAGTAAAGAAAATGGAAACTTGAAATGTCGTCGGAGTTGTTCTTAGTATAATTGGTCAGTTAAAACAAAAACTGAATGATTTGAGTACGATTCTGAAAAAAACTTGGAGAAATCCATGTCTTTTATTTTAAATTTTTTTGACAAATATTTTCTTCCCTTAACGGTGCAGTTTTCACTCGCGCTTGTAGCAATGCTCAGCAGTTTACCTTCGAGCCCGACTTTCGCCGTACTGTTGAGTACAGCGATTAGTTTTTTAGCCGTACTACCCGAATGTGGAACACTTAATAATACTCTTTGGCCTGCAATCATTGCAGTATTCAGAAACTCAGAACCAATGTATACCGACACCTATTTAAACCCTCTCTCCATTTTCTGACTATCGCTCTAGACTCTTGACATTTAAAGGGTAATGAACAAAGCACACTTATTTAAAAAAAAAACAGGATCCCGTCAGGGTCGCTTTCTGCCATTTCTTCCACCTATTCTGATCGCTGGACGAAGCTTTCTATTTTGGCACCCAATGTCATAGCATATGGTAATGGAAAAAAGTAAGTGGAATACTTTTTATTTCAATAATTCTAAATCAATCTTATTTTATTTCTACAGGTGTTTGACAATTGGCGTTACGCTGTAACGGATCAATGTCAAACTTATGGTGGATCTCTAAAGGAGAAAAAAGGGATTGAGCTCTTAGAGGAGAGAGCAATTGCCTGCTGGGCCGCTGGGGTAGAGTGGTGGTGGACGGACACCGACACGTTTCCGTGTAAGGATGCTCTGAAAGGGAAACGATGGCGTCGAGGGAAATGACAGCATGGCGATTGAGGAGCTTGAGGGCAAATCAAAAAGAAAGAGCCACCAATACAAGACCACAAGCCAAACCCAAGGTGAGCTAATGAGATTTCTTGAAATTTATATTTTTGAAACGCTATTTACTTTGACTTTATAAGAGCACTATCGTCAATAGACGCAACAGTTTCATTTGCATTCCAAGTTCCAACTCGAAATCTCCCAAACTTTTGCAAAATGTGAACCAAGAAGAAACATAATCGATAGATTCAAAGCAGTTTGAAATTTTTTTTGTTGCGACACAAAAATAAAAACGATTCCGACAACAATACCCGTTGATAGTGCTTTTTTTATAATTGACAAATCAGTTGCTCTGGACTACCGTGAAACTGTTTTACAGCGTACCTCTGGAAATAAGACATTACAAAAAAAAAAACATTGAAAATTACTTTAAGGGGTAAACTCTATGAAATTGTTGCTGGAATTCAAAAAACATTTCAGTAAATCTCTATATCTCTTTCTCTATATATATAAAAATGGATGTGTGTTTGTTCACTGAAAAATTTTATTAGTAAAATTGCTACGAATAGCATTCGTACGAGAAAAATTCGTACATTGAACGAATATTCGTAGATTGTACGAAGCTTTTCTGTAATAAGAAAGTTACGAATGTATTAGTAAATTTTTATTAAATTTTTGGTAAAATACACGAATTTTTTCGTTCCATGTACTAATATTATTCGTAAATCAAAATTATGAGTACATTGTACGAATTAATTCGTGTATTGAACTAAATTATTCGTAAATCATCGTGTACGAATGGTTTCGTAACTTTTCCAAATTCATTCGTAAGATTTACTAATGCATTTGTTAAATGTACGAAGCAAAACTAATATTCGTAAAAAATTTAGCCTCGAAAATTGACCTTACGAATAATTCGTAGGATTTACTCATTATAAGTAGAATGCAATTTCTTTATCTGTATATTCTACTAATACTTCGTATATCATAACCTCCATTCGTATATTTACCAAACGCATTAGTAGATTTTACTAATAAATCGTACTATTTTTCCTCCATTCTTACACTAAGCGAAACATTAGTACATTTTACTGATGACTTCGTTATATTTTTCCTTCATTCGTATATTTACCGAGAGTATTAGTCCATTGTACTAATACGTCGTATTATTTACACGCCAAACGTACATTTATCAAGAGCATTAGTACATTGTACTATTATTAAGTAGTATTTACACTCCATTCGTACATTTACCAATAGCTTTTGTAGATTCTACTAATACTTCGTACATCTACCAAGAGCATTAGTGCATTGTACTAATACTTCGTAATATTTACCCTCCATTCGTACATTTAACAAGAGCATTAGTACATTGTACTAATAATTCGTATTATTTACACTCCATTCGTACATTTATCAAGAGCATTAGTACATTGTACTATTATTAAGTTATATATACACTCCATTCGTACATTTACCAATAGCTTTTGTAGATTCTACTAATATTGTAAACTACGTCTGAGCGGCGATCCTTGTCCAGACGTGAACTTAGCATATAAGTCAAACCAGACAGTTGCATCTCTATTTACATGCCTAAAGACGAAAACGGACAAGGATCGCCGCTCAGATGTAGTTTACAAAATAAACTGCAAAGGAAAACCGGACCAACCATGCAATCTCTGCTACATTGGCACAACCAAACAACTCCTTCGACAAAGAATAGCTAACCACAAATCTGACATTCGCCAAAAAAGCTCTGAAATGACAGCACTAGCATGCCACGCTATAGGAACAGGACATCAACCAGACTTTGAAGGAGCCGAAATTCTTGCAACGGAGAAACACACATCTAAACGCTACACATTAGAAACACTTCACATAATAAATTACAAAAACAATATGAACCGCAAACAAGCCACTCAAAACATATCCGCCGTTTACTGTTCCTTAGTTTCAAATACAAATAATTATACAGTTCAAATTTAACAGTTGACAGATTCTACTAATACTTCGTACATCTATTAAGAGCATAAGTACATTGCCGCTACTCGAATCGGATTGCGTCATTGTTTTTAAATCATGGTAATGGCTCAGTTTGGTTGTGATTTTGATCGTGTTTTGTTTGTGAGTTTTTTTGTAAATAAAATTAAAATAACATAAAAAGCGTGCTAAGAGTGCTAAGTATTTGATGACAGAAAGAACGAGTAGGTAAGTTGTATTTGAAGAAATTTAATAGGACACCCAAATTAACAGACAACTTGCGGAAAGTTTTGGTCGAGGCTGTTTTACAATTCTGTATTATAAAAAACCACCATCTCAAAACAAACGACTGCGATGCTCTTACGAATGCTAAGTATATAGTACGAAGTATTAGTACAATGAACTTATGCTTTTGGTTAACTAACGAATGGTAAGTAAATAGTACGAAGTATTAGTACAATGAACTAATGCTTTTGGTAAATTTACGAATGGCAAGTAAATAGTACGAAGTATTAGTAGAATGAACTAATGCTTTTGGTAAATCTACGAATCGAGAGTAAATAGTACGAAGTATTAGTAGGATGAACTAATGCTCTTTGTAAATTTACAAATGGGGAATAAATAGTACGAAGTATTAGTAGAATGTACTAATGCTCTCTGTTAATTTACAAATTGAGGGTAAATAGTACGAAATATTAGTAGAATGTACTAACGCTCTTTGTAAATGTACGAAAGGAAACGTAAATATTGTCATTCCATTCGTACAATGTACAAAGCTCTTTTTAAATATACGAATATGAGTACATTGTACGAATTTATTCGTGGCTGAAAACTACGAAAAAAATTCGTACGATGCACTCATATTTTCGTACTATTTATGCATGAAAATTTTTCAGTGTTTGTTTGTTTGTATGTCTCTTATAGACTCCGAAATGGCACAACAGATATTTGTGAAATTTTCATGGTTCATACTGTTGCATTCAGTGATGAAAAACCTCATGGAAGAGTGGGAAAACTGGAAAAACCAAACAATGGTCGGAAATTTGATTTTTTTTTTCTTGAAATTTTTTGGTTCAAAATGGGTTTTCGAATGGAAAAACAGAAAGTTCTTGATGAAAAACTCGGCAAACTCATTAGAAAAATGGCATACTATTGCAGATGCATTGGTTTTCAAATGGAAAACTAGAAAATTTCAAAATGGGTTTTCCAATGGCAAACAGAAAGTGCACTGATTCTCAAATAGAAAAATGGAAATTTGTCGATTGGGAACTCGGAAAGCTCTGCGAGAGCACGTAGAACTTCAACATCTTAAATCAAGTTTTTTTATGGAATTTTAGGTGCATTGGTTTGTTTGTATGTCCGGTTTAGACTCTTAATCCGCTCAATCCTCAATGCATTTTTATAAAATTTTCATTGTATAAAAATACATTGTTGGGAAAATCTTACGGGAAAGTCAGCAAATAAGGGGGACAACCGTAAGCTGTTTTGAATTTTTGAAGAAATTTGCATTTTACTTCATGCTATAGTTGTAGAGCTTGGAAAAATTCAGATATGTGGTTCTCTATTTCAATTGGATTCAAGCAAATCACATTGCATTCTAACAATATCTGTGTTAATCATAATGATTATTCTTGAGTTGTTACGAAGGGTGGCGAGACGAAGTTCGTGGGGTCGGCTAGTAATAAATAAAAATTAAGTATTTAATTTTACTTAAAATTTTCGTTCATATCTCTTATTGATTTTTTGGTGGCTCTGAAAAGGGCCTTTTTGTTTTGTTCAGTTCAAATTTTCAACAAATCGTTATCGAACTCGAGACCCAAGACAAGGCTGTGCCCTTGATTGTGATCCCTGACGTTAATAACATCGTTATTTTCATTTCCAGATGTTTCACTTACTTCAGTTGCATCCTCAACAAATTTTTCTTCTCCCATGGTCATGCGGCCATTTCAGTGCAAAAGTGTAGTATCCTTTAGCGTGATAAGCATCTTAATATACTTTTTTTTTTACTCCAAACGTGTGTTCCACAGAGTTTCTTGTTGTTAAGAAGCGTTTGTTGAATGCAGCTTCAAGTGAACCTTGTGGTGGGTTCTTTATTGGAGTGAATAACGACGCACGGTTCCAGTGGTAAACTAGAATTACCTGTCGAAGCAAAAAAAAAGAAAATAATCACAAAACAAACATGTAAGTAACATGGTTTTTGCATACCAATGATATGGGATCTTTGATTATTTGCAGATGAATCTGAGTGTTATAAATGTAGGGAGTGTTATAAATAGTATAAATAGAGTGCATTTTTGTTGCAAATTTTAAATGTTGAGTGATTTCGAAAGCAATCCGTTTTCTTATAACAGTGATAGTAGTACTAAATAATAATAGTTGTGCATTTTCTTTTTCTTTTTTTTTGAAGATGAGGACAGTACAACAACAACAACAACAGCATCTAGAAAAAGAGAACGAGAACAGCAACAAGTGGTTATTGAGCGACGAAGAAGAAGCAGCGAACAATTCGGACGAAGACGAGATTCCAAATGCTCAAAAAAAGGAGTCGGACGTCGATTCCGTTTCGGAGCACGATGAGAACAAATAAATTCGGACTAACACGAACACTTACACGGCGGAAGCACTTTGTTTTACTGTCTCTCATTGTTCTGTTCGGGAAAACTGTAATCTGAACGGGAAAAAGGTTTATCTCCAATCCTTTAACCGCGAGGAGCAATTGAAAAATATTCGAAAAAAAAACTCTATTATTTGTTCATTAATCGGAAAGTTGAATCACCCTTGGTCAACGAAATTTGATTTTGCAGAAATGTATTGGTTGCTCCAATATAAGATAAAGGACATAACAGAAATCCTCTCAATATCATCTGGCCCTCAAAAACGTACTCTAATCGGTTTTATTTATTAATTGATAGAAAAATAACTCATATTCAAACACCACGTGAGGATCTAAAATGCAAAAAAAATGAATTTTACCCAAAAAACGAATACCTTCTTCCAAATAACCCCTATCGCTATTAATTTCTTTACTCTCACTCTAAACATCACTATTGATATCCTGAACTAGATTACAACACAGAGAAATTCTAAAAGGATAATACGCAGTTGGACTCACCCTTCATTGCGTTTCAACAATCCAATCGATTCGATAACAACAAAAGATCATGTTTATTGCTTCGAAAAAAAGGGTGTGATTATCTTTCACAAATAATCTTCCATAAAAATAAAAAGGGGACATTGAGAAACACATTCCTGTCCAGGTGTTGGTATTACTCCCTATCCCTTTTTGTGTTCGATTAAATTAATATCGATAACGCACACAAAACACACTTGCTGCTTATGAATACAGGGGTAAATAGAATTCTAATCCTATTCGAATATACCCTATACTTGCCATTGAGCATTGTTTTGTCCCATAATGTCCCGACCCCCGAGGGTTTCTTTTGTTCGCTCTCAAAATTCGGTTTGATGAACATCTCGGTCAGCCTATGCCCATCTTTTCGATATCCAAATGAATTTTATCAGAATCACTAGATCATGGAATTCCGAGCGAAATTTCATACAATCAACCACAAACTTTTATAAATAAATGTAGAATGTAGATTGAGGATATCAGCTGGTCTGTGAACGTGTTCGTGTTCGTGACGTTTTGTTTTTGTCATTTTGCGATGCGGTAATGAATAGCTCTGTTCTCTCTCTGGATGTCCTGAAAGCTGATGGGTTGCGTTTCAATCTGAATATTATTAACCTTTGTTGCTGTGGATAGGGTTTGGGATACGCAGGAATTAAAGACACACTATTACTAGACGTGCGGTCTTAAATTTTCCCAGCGGTCCCAGCGGAAAGATATGTAGGGCTGACGCAAATAGTGCAACCTGGCAGGTACTTGTTCCTTTCTCATAAATTATAAGCACGAGACCGGGCACGGGCCGGGCAAATCGGCCCTTTTGTTGTGTGTACCTTCGTGTGTTAAATTATACTCATGAGGAATAATTTACAGCCTGGAAAATGTTTTTTTTTGTTGTTGTTGCTGTTCCTGCATTTCGGTACGTTGCTTTGTTGTTTCTCCATATTTTTTCGGTGCATATATGAAGGTAAAGCTGCTCTTGACACCTTTCCGTACGATTTCGAGTATGTTCCAAAATACTGCTACCCTTGGGCTGGGCTGGGCGCTTTAAGCACCTCCAACACTAGTTGTGTGTTTTTTTGTTATTTCTGGGTATGTGCTGGTTCTGAGCCCAAAAGCTGTGAGTCGAGAGTAGGTTGTTGAGTAACGAACGTATGGGGACGGCTCAGCAAAAATGTCAGATAAATTGTGTGGTAATAATTCATACGAGAACTTGGATGTGGTGTTAAAGTTGTCTTCCTATGCAGCAGCAGTGTGGCAGCCTTGATGCTCGTGTAAGTGCAACACAAGGCTTAGCTGTAAGTTCACAACGAGCGGTAAATAAAAAAAAGTTGATGTTTCCTTTCAGCCGGAAGTCGTACATTTCCATGTTTTGGATTATCTTGGACCAGGTTTTTGCTGCGGTCACAACATCTCATCGCAGCTCACATGTGTGCGCGTGTGAATGTATGCATTTTGGTTAGGGTGGGTCTTTGAAAAATTGAAATTTAGTTTTCATTTCATCATGAAACATTGAAAGGATGTTTGGATTCTTTAAAACAGTAGTTAAGGCCACCTCACCGCTGTTGTCCAGCTGTTCAGCATGCTCACAATGATTCATGGATTTTTTGTGCATAACACGACCGACGCACCAGTGACGTGAAGGCTTGTAAAATATTTATTGCAAAGGTGTGATGTGATTTTATTCTTTTATGTTTTTGTTTTTTCTTTTGGAAGGCTAGGTGACGACTTTTGATGGACGGACTTTGGTGTGTTGTGGTGGCTTACGAAATTCTATAGCATCCTTCATATAATTGTAATGTCCAAAATGTCGGAAAGGAAAATATATTTTCTTCGAAATTGATTTATACTTGACATACGCAGTCAACCTTTTGAAACATGAAAGCAGTTGAGGATAAAAGCGCACGTGCCAGTGACCTCGAAGGCCGTAAGAATGTTTGAGTTCGATGCTTTATTCGATTTCTTGGAAAGTGTTGTATACGACTCAAGTTATGAGATGGAAAGTTATTATAGTTTGAGGGAACTGTCTTAGAAGGATGTCATTGCATTGGTCGTCTTTATTGATTCTTTTGTATCCCGAGAAATTTTGGCACTCCACTTTATTGAGGAAAGTCCTTTGCTTTACAATTCATGGTATGATATTATGTTGATACATCAATATGTTTTTTTCAGAACTCATCATGGACCAGTAACAACACTTGCCGTACTACTATTTTAGACAATTTCAGATTGATTAGACTATATCACTGCTAAAATTGTATTCTTTTTTGCAGATTTCCATTCCTTCAAGATCCTTTAGGGAGGAAGGTGGACCCCTGGAAGATAACTCGGTATACTTCTGTACTTCGTTGGAAGTGGTAACAACTCGGAACAACTGGATCTGAGTCTTTATTTTGTCCTGGCTCAAAGAACACGTTATATCTTGCAAGGATGTACGTATTTTCTCCGCCGCCGTAAACTCTTAAGGCTCTTGCGTCTTTCTCGATATATTTAACAACGGTCCATAACTATCGATCACCTCTGAACGAGCTGACAAAGCTGTTCAATATTCAAGGATTCTCCCCATATGAGTGCCGGGCCACAGAGACATTACGGGATATTAAAAGCTGATGAGCTCGTCAAATAGCTTTCTGTTAGAAGTAGACACATCATAGGGACAGCACTTGCTATAGCACATTAAACAAATCTTCTTTTTATCGTTTCAATGAAATCTCCTTGTATTTGAGTACCGATATCGCTTTAAGTCCTTATTTGCTTCCTGAACTTCTTCTAAAAAATCCCTTGAAGGTTAAATTTGATGCCTTATAAGTTCTCCACTATGATCAAAAATCTTGTGAAGTCTTGGGGTCAAGATTTTGTGACCGTATTTGGATTGTAAAAGATCTGACGTGCTTTCAGTATACTCGCTAAATTTATTTACATTTATAGCTGATAGTTCATTTAAATTTTCTTGCAGTTTCTTTAAAAGTTCTTCATGTACACTGGCTCTCGATATGGCTAATTTAACTGCTGGATCTTCGAAAAATCTTCGTGAAGTTTTTGTATTACCGAATCTTTGTTTTGGCATATTAATAACCAGTATGTATGTATGTATGTCCAGTTTTTTTTCTTTTTTCGGCTTCCTTTTAGTTTTAGAGCGAACTCCATACATCTTATTCTAGCATGTAAAGGTGAAATGTCAAACTCATAATTTCTTCCATCTGCTTCAGCATGCATTTCCGTCCATCAAAGTGATGAAGAATTCATGTCGAACCATTAAATTTTTCTCTTCGTTTACAGTAATTATAGTAGGCGCTAGATTTATTATTTGGTTCCTTCTAGAACATTTTTTTTGAGAAGACACTCAACAATCGAAAAAAATTATATCTTTTGGTTTTGATCGAACTTCGATGAAATCGATAAAAACAGGTTGGTAGGAAAATACCGTCTGTCTTTTTCTCTTCTTCGTCTACGGCCTGTTGGTGGACATGAGATTTTAAAATTTGCTGTGAAAAAGAATTCGAGTTGGATACATTTATTTTTAATATCCAAACTAAGGGCAGCTCCTATAAAATTTTGTTGGGAGAATATCGAAAATTCAAATTTTCTGAAAAACGGCTTTTACGAATTTTGTATGGCTTTGACATAATGTACAATAATTGCATTGTTCTACAACGGTCTCTCCACTCTGCCTTAGACGTCTATTACTTTAGAGTAACAATTTTAAAATCCGGTACCAAAATGTATACAGTACCTACTTTGTTGGTGAGGGATTGTGGAGACATATTTGTCCGAATACCATCCACTCGGTTGAGGACCAATGACTAACTAACGGATTTTTTCGTCAAAAAGTGTCTTTTTCAAATGAAATTAATTAGGACTTGTTTTTTCTTTTTTTTTCTATGAATTACAGAACATTCGTGCCAAGTTTTATCGAAAACGGAATAATTAATATGTTAATGAAACTTTGCGACTATTTTTCCTCGGCTATCAAACTCCGTCACTAGAACTGAAAATAAGTTGCTAAGGTTTCGGAGCCATGGTTTTTTAACGTCAGAAAGCGTTTCATTATAAAAATGGTTTTGCTGCCCATTTTAAAAAAATTAAAGAAAAAAAAAACATAAATTCACTCACTGCACGTTATTTCTAAGAAATGTCCCAATCTGCAAGAAAAAATAAGAAAAAAAAAATTGTTATTACCTACGAATTAAATTTGCAATGAAAACTTGATAAGAAAAATAAACACATAGGTATCTGATTTTAACCTACTATTTCGTTTTTCCAAAGAACTGTCATGTCAGCTGTTCCTTTTGAGATGAATGTGAACATGCAATCCAGTTTAATTCAAATAAAAAAGTTATGACAGAAAATTGCACAAATATTGGCACTTACAAGAAATAGAAATGGAGTTTTGAGGAAAGGAAAAGGAAATAAAATATTTTGACAAATCACGAAATCATCCGACTGCACAAAATTCTAAGAATAGTAAATTATCGAGCTCAAGGAGAAAAGTGAGAAAAAGTAATTGAATTATTCTGTTGAATACAACCTAATCGAAATTTCCAAGAAATTCAATCTTTTCTTC
The DNA here is from genome assembly GCA_943590905.1 of Sphaerophoria taeniata. Lineage (NCBI taxonomy): Eukaryota > Metazoa > Arthropoda > Insecta > Diptera > Syrphidae > Sphaerophoria > Sphaerophoria taeniata. The sequence continues at coordinate 25,154,623 of OX016541.1, forward strand.
GGGGTGATATTTTTTGGTTTTTAAACTTTTTTTTTTCAAAATGTGTTCAGAATGTTTTTGAAATGCAAACCTTGTTTTAAACTCAATTATAAAGAAGTTTTCTTGCGACCAATTATTTGGTTTTTATTCAGAAAATTGCAAACAGATACTCAAATGAGAGAATCCTTGCTTCTAATTTTATTTCTGTTTGCATGAACATCAAACACACGGCACCGATCGTCAATGGGGCAGCAAAAAAAGGTTAGAACCAGTGATTTCCTTTTTTTTATGATTGGAATTTTTTGTTTCTAATGCTAACGACTAACCTCGAAAACGACACAGTTATAAACTATGTTGGAATCTATTCGCCGTTCTGCGTTTTTAACGCAGAGTTGGTTTCAACGGGTCGGTTTCTGATGGTGACAATAATTCCCAAAGGAAAAACATGTTACAGACGTATTTTTTTTAGCGAGTTTGGGTGATTGTAAAAAATACCCAAAATTATTTGGGTAAACGGTTTATCTTGTTGTATTTTTCCTCAAAAATTTCTATTTTAGAGATCCAGAGAGAGAAAAATTCATCTGTGGAACGTCCTCATCGCATGAAAAATTTACAATGGTTAGGAATGTTTCATTTTCAGAATAATAAGAAATTCACACTTTTGTTTTGGTAAGTTTGATGTGTGGGGAGATAAAAATAATACTTTTGTGGAAATAAAATTCTTCAACTTTGTGGATGCTCATGATTTAACAAGGAGGGACATAAAGTTATGAAATGGAGCTGGATGTTGCGAAAAAAAATCAACTTGTTCTTTTTTATGTTATGTTTGTGGAGTCGTGATCGAATCGTGATCGGGAAACATAAAAGTTGGTCTGGAGAAATGCTTATAGTCTCTAAGGTATTTTTGAAGGAGTTTTAGGAAGATTTTCAGTAATTTTTCAGATTTAGAAGAGACAAAACAAATTTTTTATAAAGATAAATCTCCTAAAATAAGTTCACCTCGGAACTTCAAATGTCATTCAGTTTTTCAATGAGGTGTTCCACATGGCAGTCACTTAGGACCCTTTTTATTTATTCTTTCCATTAAATATTCACAGCTTTGCAGAAATTTTTAGCTTTGCAGTTTATATGCAGATTTGTAAAAAAGTAACATCTAAACCGCACCTGACAGACAAAACTTTATCTATTCCCGAATGATTATGTTTATAATTTCAAAATTTTAATTCTTAGTTCTATAAAGAGTGAAAAATTCGATTGAAATTAAAAAGAAGACACAAATCAACAATTTTCATTGTGCGAAAAAAAACGAACAAAACACGTACATAACTCTCAAATGAATAAAGTGAATGCAATTCAACTGCAACACAGAACACAATGGGCACCCAATTAGGTTTTATTGATCTAATTAAAGTTCAAAAAATACCACACAAAAGAGACACATATAAGCTCTCAATTTTCAATATTTGGAATGCGGGTTAAATAAAACATTTCATATGCTGTGCACTTAAGCATTGGAACAATTGCATCAATTGAAATTCAATTTTGTTAGAAATTATACGTTGGAGTACCAGCTTCAGTTGTAACGATGATGATGGGTGAGTGGAAGAAATTATTATTGAATGAACGAGTTGTTTTATCTCTTAATTGGATGTGTTAGAGAATGTATGATTTGAATTTTGAATAAATTAGAGAGTAATGAATCAATCAATATACAAAAAATATCGACAGAAAAAGTTATAAAAAAAGAATGAAAGCTCGGAATGTTTTAAAAGAGACAAAGGAGTTTAGTTAGGTACTCGGGCAAATGTTATTATTGTTACTCCGCTCCGCAGCAGGTAGTTCCTGGGAGAATAAATGCAGTAGTAGTAGAAGAATTCGTCTATCTACGCTCCAATATTACCAGGCGCCGAGATTCTATGAAGAAAAACACTTGCTAATCGTTGTTTCCTTTGGCTAAGAAAGCAATTGAGTAATAAAGCCCCACTCTCGATCAACTACGGTAAGACTATATCAACAGTGGTTAGGTCAGATAAAGAACCATGGATCGGTGTTCAGCAAAACAGTGTCCGAATGGAACCGAAGAGATAGGGTGAAGCCATGTAACTTGTTCTGGTTGAGGTAATCAGTGTTGGGTTTTGAAATTTGGCCGGCCAAAGCACATGTTTTCAATTACTTAGAGCACCTTTTTAGGCCAAAATGTGTGATAAAAGTTTAAGAAGAAGCCAATTCATCCACAGACAATGAAAGTTTGGAACGAATAGCTAAGAGGTGGCATCATTGAAGCATTTTCCTTAAAATAGAGGAATAATTGAACAATCAGTGGACGGTGATGTCAACGGAGCTGTTAACGTAGTTATTTATACCATAACATGAATTTCAACGATTTCTTGGTCATCGAAAAATATTCAAATCCAGGGGAAGGATTTATTTCAGTCTAAAAAATAAAATGCTATACCCTCTTCTTCCAGCCCTTTTTTAGCACTTGAATATGGAAACCGGAAAACCCACCAAACACCTCTAACATTGCTGATTGCAATGTGCCAAGCTAATAATTTTCTTAACTGATGTTAATGCCGGTTCAAATGGTGCATACGGTAATTTATCATGATATCACGATTAGGATATCTTAACAGCACTTTTCAATGCCTTTCGCTCACACGTTCTCGGCTATTTACAGGACCAAACACATGTACCGTAAAATTTCTTCCTCACCTACGACAGAGACCATACATATCGAGCAGAGTATAGATAAAAATTTATGTGAACATTGAAAAAATAAAATCACAAAATAAGAGAAAAGGCAAAAAATCAGAAGAATAACAACAGGAAATCTCCACTGTTTGACGGCGGCGGTGTGGGTTGATGAAGCTTTGCAGCCATGGAAGTGAAATCAGACATGTATGCATGAGTGTATAGAATTTTGTAATATCACACGTCCTTCTGTGTAAGAGAAGGCTTAATAGAGTGAAGCTAGTGGATTTATTGCCATCACAATGTGTTCCTGGGAATCACAATGTGTTCCTGGGAATCACATCTGTTAAATGCTGCCAATTAATCCCATGTAAGGTCTTTAGGGACTTTTATGTTGAGGTTTTTTTTCTGTTTCCAATTTTTATTTTTTTACTATGGCCACAGATATCTACTTTGTAGTAATCTGTAAATCTATTAGGGGTTCACGGACTAATTGTTGTCAGAATGATGTATGCTTTGTTTTGTTTACAGTTTTTATTTACTTTAAAGTGCAGTTGGATAAAATAATTTATGTGTGTTTTGGTTTTGGTTTGATGTTATCGCTTGTGTTCAAATTTCTAGAGCATTTACAGTCTGGGGCCTTTGATTATTCAAAGAAAACTTTGAAAATGTGTTTTTAAAAGGTTGTCACATCTTTTGTACCTATTCAAATTCAACATACATATTTATAAGGAGTTAAGTATCTAGCCTCGAGATTTAAATTTCAATTAAAATTGAGAGTGTCCTTTTTCTAAAAGTTCGTTTATAATCCAAATTGGAATAATAAATACTCACAAAGCCACAAAGACATAAAATAAACGAGTATCCTTGTAACCTACAAGTGGTTCCATTGTAGCTCTTAAAGGATCCAAAGGCAATGCTTTAATATTTATGCTAGTTTAACAATCCAATCAAATTTCCTGCTCGACTCGAATATTTCTAAGTTATTTATTACTTCCAATTCCATGTCCAAACATCCTCTATTCCCTTTCAAAAACCATACTGTGATGTGTACTATCTCGCCTACGAATTCAGAGAAGAATTCTAAAATTTGCATTTTGCTGTCTTGAAGCCCACAAAACCTAGAATCCAGGAAACAGAATTGGTACAGATAAATCTATCTTAGAATTTCCATTTTTATTCTGCTTGTTTGTTTAATTTTCAGAAAGACTAAATTTTCTAGTGAAATTAATTACATTATATTCAAATTGTTTTTGAGGTCTATATATGCTTACGTTTGTTGATGGAGCGATATTATTTATGAAAAAATGCTATGCAGACAAGTTACTGAGCCTTCTTTCTGTGATGAAGGACAAAAAAAGGAGACTTAAGGATTATGAAAATATTCGGTCTTGACTATATAATCACGTATAGTGGAAATGTTTTGAAATGGATTGAATTTATGAGTTTGGAAGACCCCCAATTTTGGTATTTAATTTCAAAAATTAAACTACGGAATAAATCATTAAGGGCTGTCTGATTTATCAGACAGAAATGTATGTTAGTTTGTCTGGGGGAGGAACGTGAACGAACGGAGAATGTAAAGCTCAATTGTAAAATATTTATGCAGAGAAAATGGTTTGGCTTTTGATATTTCCTAAGGCTACTTTCAGAGTTTTGTACACTTAACCTGGTTCGTTCAACTAATTTAATTGTATTTGATGAAAATTATCGATCTTAATTCAAAAATAGCATGTTTTGTTTCTCCAATTGTTTACTCAAATTGTAATAGATGTAATAAACTGTTCAGCAGAATGGAAGTGGTCCTCGTAATTCTCTACACACACACCGGGAATAGTTGAAAGTCATTTAGGTTCTGGTTCTATGAAGTAATCGTTGTTACTAAAGCCAATAAAGTATTTGTATACTGTGCAGATTTAATACTTTCAGAAGCACTTTGGCTTCCCTGGGTGAGTCAGCGACGACAGACGTTGTCAATATTGTTTCATCATTTGTCTCAAATAATATGAAACCTCTTCATCCTACCCTGACTTCAATTAATAAATAACTCCTATTTGAAAAAAAGAACAACTGCCAAGACCAGTGGCGGATTAAACGTTGAGGGCGCCATAGGCAAGCATCTCACTGGCGCCCCTATATAGAAATATCTCGTACTATATAGTTTGACCGAAATCGCTGCACCGCACCTAAAGAAAAGGCGTTGAAATAGGGGCCAAGAAAAAGAGACTTAACATGAGATCTATTAGTATTGTCCGAAAGATCTTAGGAATTTGGTTAATTAATGATCTGTAGAACCGTAAATTTTATAAACCAAGTTAACTTGAGTTGGTTCTCATGCAAAACGAGTGGCAACTCGGTTCTCAAATCGGATTGGACCGAAAATCAATCGAGAGTTTCTTAAAAAGCAGAAACATTAGGTTTTAAATCCGTTGAAATCTTTGCCATCCGCTCATGAACTTCGACCATTAGGTTAGTTGCCCCTACAATAAGTAAATTCAATACCTACCTATTCAAAAACGCTTACAAAATTAGAAAAAAGCTAAGTCGATTTCCGTGTTGGCAAACCGAGTTGACTCTGTACTGTAAGAGGAATTGCTCAGGACCGATTTTTATTTCAACAAAAGATGCAAGTGCAGTTCGAGTTTACAAATTTCTTACTTTTACAACCACGTAATAACTTGCATTATTTGCCACTTGTAAGAATTACTGCGCCCGCGCGCCCCTTTGTTGCCGCGCCCCTAGGCACGTGCCTAGTTTGCCTTAAGGATAATATGCCACTGGCCAAGACCAGCGACGTTTGAGCCAACTGACACACATTTTGTCTTAAAATATGCTTTGAAAATAATAACGACTATTTTATTCAACAGTTTAAATAATCAGCCTTCTGGGTTACCACCAATAGAAACAAAAAGTGCCTTCCAAAGTATAAAAAAGCAACTTCATTAAGCAGGTTTAATTTCACAGTGCTATGAACTCAAACAAACTTAAGTACCAATCATAAGTCTGTCTTCTTAATTCTAGAAACTTCCCAACTCTCATCTTTTTTTGCTGCTTATTCCAAATGCTCTTCTTTTTTCTTGTTTCTTCTAACCCCCCACCATTCTTCTTTAAAAATCAACATTCCCGGAAAAATCTACTCAAATTGGCGGATAAAAAAACAAACACAACGAAAAAAAGTCAAACTTGGAAAAAATTTAATGAAGAAAGACAAACCTTGAAATTTTTCTCTCCCATTCCCTTCTGAATCCATTAACATCATCTACTATGAGAGGGGTAAAAAAACCATCACCAAGGGATGAAAAAAATTTATAAAATTTAAATAATACTTGCAATTCCTTCAAAAGATTTATAACTTGCTCTGCACAAGCTTTTTTCACCCTCATCCCGTGCATCTGTTCGGATTAACCAAACAAAAAAATTCGAACCTGTGCGCCCACTTCCTGGTTTCTAATCAAAACTTAAATCTACGAAATTTTAACTTTTTTTTTCTGGTGTTGGATGCTGCCAACCCCGAAACTTTCTTAATCTGCATGATGTCAGTATAATTCACAGTTAAGTTGATAGCTTCACATCAGACTCCATCTGCACTTACGACGCGACGTGACATTTGATGGTAGGTTTGCTGGCTGGATGATTTTTGGTTTGGTCTTTTTTTCATTTTTGTCAATAAAGAGGAAGAATATGAAGCACGGCAAGGCTGTGCCTGCCTGCGGGTATATCATTTGGCACCTTAATTGGGTAATAATGAAGTAACGCAGCGTACATTTGGGAGCTCGTGTCGACAAAATTAAATTAATTTAAAAAGCTGACACTGAGAGACGGTGCCACAACAACAAAAACGCACGGGTCCAATGAAGGGCAGGAGACACACAGAAAAGAAAATCTGTCCCCAGTTGGTGTTGAAATTTAAATAATTCATGCTTGGATACCTTTCAACAAAACAAACAAAAAACCACCGACGACGACGACCGAAACGTCGCGTCGTCGTCGACGAAGAAGCCCAGATGCGACAAAACCATCGGGCGTCCATCATCGCTGGCCAATTAACTGAAGAGATGATAGCACAGGGGCCAACACACGACAAAGACGAATGCATACTATTACAATATCGTTCGCGTTGTTTCGTGGGAGTCCTGCGGCTGGAATAATTTTGGAGATATCTCATAATATTATTGTTGAGTCCCCCTCTTTGACTCTATAGGAACCATCACACTACTATGTGTGTGCTTGATATTTCCATTGCACGTGCGGTTGCTAGACTTTTGTCAATTGACACTTATTTGACTGGGTTGGAGTTCCATATGTGCCATCACAAGTGTAAGGAACGTGAGTATTTGACGATGATAAGAATTATGCCTTCTCTTGGTTTTTTTTTTTGTTTTTTAAACTTTTGAAAGAAAATTGGTACACAGTAGCTCAGAGTACCTTCAAAGACAAAGATAAGAAGAAAAAAATTAACACGGGCACAAGAATAAATTTAATGAACTTTTGGTTAACTTTTTTTTTGTTTTTTTTGTACCTGGTTTGATGGAGAGTTTACGATGTTTGAATGTTTAATGAGCGAAGAAGATAAATTAAGAATTAAAGTGTATGTTTGTTTAAGATTCTTTGATGTGACGAAGTGACTATGAGGATGACGAATGTTGAGAGCAATGTTTGGCTTAAAAAGAGCAATGTTAGGCGCACGTTGGAAAATTTATATGAGGTGATAAAACATATTAGAATTTAGTTATTGAGTTCACGAGATCTTTTTACAAGTTTTAACGAGTGCTGCTCGAGCGTTGGCCAGGTATTAAATTCACGTCGAACGCGTGCATTACAACCAAGTCAAAGGCCCTAACTATGACTTCAGTAAGCCTTTACTGCAGATTAAAGTGTAACAGGAAAATTAATAAACATAGAGTAGCGACAGATTTACCCTTATTCTATACAAGACAACAATAGCTGTCTCGGAGAGGAGAGGCTAATGCGTCCCATTTGAAATGAACGTATGAGAAGCCCGCGGTTTGGGACAGTCGAGGACGAATCAAAATTATATTACCCCAGTTTAAAACTTTTTTTTTATTTTCATCCACTCAACCAAATCCTTTCAAAAAACAATAAAAAACAAAAGTAAGTCACCAACTTTTCACACAAATTCTTTAATATCAAAACTATTAAATCATGCACTTTCATTAGTTGTTATATCGAAAAACTTCCCAGTTCAACTCCTCCTCCCCACCGTCAAAAGCAATATGAGAGCGAAAAACGAAGTTTTCCTTCCAAACCTCAAAAAAAAATCAGCTATAAAAAATCAATACAATAACGTATATAAGGTCATCCATAAACTATAGTATCACCTCCCAGGGCGACATGAAAACCACGATTTTTCTTATGGTTTCCCACCTCATTAGAACACAGAGAGATGTGTCTATTCTATCCTACAAAGTCCGTTCGTCTGTCCGTGTGTCCTTCTGTCAGCGTGGTGGCAGTGTTTTTTTTCGGTTTTTTTCTCAAATCTTACGATTGCAAGAATTATTTATTTATATAAGAACGTCTTCCTCGTTCGCTTTTATCGCCGCATAGACCAATATGTCCATCATGTCAAGGTTATGTGTGCTCGTTTCGGTTTCACTAGACCAATGCCTTGGTTAAACCGCCTATAAACCCTCAACTTCTCATTCCCGTCGTCAACCACCATTAGCACATAGGGAATGTATAGGTAGGTAGGTTGTTCCAATCAAGCTGTTGTAGCTTGCATGTTGCCCCTTTTTCGTTCATGACTTTCATCGGCAACGGGTTGTTGGTGTGGTATCGTTTCGATTGAATGCCGTCCATCGATACATCCCATAAGCTAATTTGTATTCCCAAAGGGTGAAAACTTGATAAGTTTGATTGCATATTGGATGTCTTAAGGTTGCCTATGCTGACGAAGGCGTCCAGCAGTGGTTGGAGAGTGGCAACAGCGGTTATATGGTATCGGTGGTCGACGTGAACAGAAAAATTACATTTTGAGTGAAATAAAAAGGCCTTTATTGGGTTTATTTTTATACTTCAGTTTAACGTTTAATTAAGTCAATTATTTGAAAGTTTTACGGTCGATATCTTGACAGAGTTTCAAAATCATTTCTTTTTTGTTTTTCAAATTGGAATTGAAGAACAAAATCGGATTCAAGTTTAGGGGCAAAAACTTTGTCAAGGAATTGACTGGATTTGTTCGAGGGTAGGTGGGCATTAAGCGGAAAACACAAAGCTGCTTTGCTGTTAGCGCTGACTCCGTTACGCTTCTATACTTTGGATTGAACTTTGACTGACATCTGCCATTTTACTAAATTTATTTTATTTTATTCAAACATTTTTTGTCAAAATTTTTTTTTTTTTTTTTGAAAAGAAAACCGACAGGAAGAAAAATTCAAATAAAATTTTCATACACACGAACAAAAAAACATGTCGGTGAGCAAATACATATCAAAAAGTAGAAAATATTTCTGCTTTTGCTACAGCTTTTGCGACGTTACGTTTACGTTACGGGGTTCTCACAGTATGTCAAATCAAAGGTTGAGCAACAAAGCTGCTTTGTGATAGCTTGTTAGTAATTCCTATGCTTGAACTTTATACGTCACTCAACGCTAACAGCAAAGCAGCTTTGTGTTTTCCGCTTTAAATATTTACGAAGTTATGAAAATTTGACGAGTAATTCTACGGATTCGGTTTGAAATTTTTTAATGTATTTTTTGTATTCTCGTCTTTCAGAATTCAATCAAAATCAAAGCAAACATAAATTCGATACATACACTCCGCTTCAACTGAATAAGAACACATTTTTTCAAAAGTTTGCTGTCCATTTTTTCTTCACTTTGAAAGTTAATGCATCATTTGATGATGGTAACCGATAGCTTATGATGTTAAGAAAACAAATCAAAAAGAATAATTTAAAAAGGACCATTAGTTTTTCCCTGGCTCTCATGCAAAGCTTTCCAGATTGAAAAACTTAGTTTTTTTTTGCGTCAACTGAATAAGCACAACTTTTAAAAATGCAAATAAAATCTAACAGAAAGAAATGAACAAGATTTTCTTTAAATATTTTTTTATTGGTTATTTCTAGTATTGGGTACTACCAATTTTATTCTTGATTACTTCATAAATTCGGGCTGGCATGGAATCGTATAAACTCTTTAAGTAGTCCAGCGAAATTTCTCTCCATGGTAACTTAATGGCTGGAATAAGCGATTCTCTGTCCTCAAATTGACGGCCTGGAGGTTCAGGTCAGGTAAATAGGGCGACCATTGAAGCAATTTAACATTCTGGTCCTGTATAGCACTTTTGACAGTGCGGGACGTTTGGATGGGGTCGTTGTCATATTGGAAAATCCATTTACAGGGTCCAAAAATATCCGAAAATGAAGGAAACTTTCTTTCCAATATTCTGTTGTAGGTAACTGCAGTCGTTTTTAACGTTTAAAACTCAAGCTCAATAGTCCCAAAGTAGCTAACTGCTCCACATATCATAACTCCACCTTCTCCACCATGATGCCGCGCTAAAAATCGTTCTTCTTTTCTGAAATCGTGAAAGTAATAATTAAAACCATCAGGGACATCAAAATTGAAACTCTTCTCATCCAAAAAAACCGCGTTGTGCCACACATTTTTCCAACTCACATCGATTCTAGAAAATCTTAAACGAATATCTTTTCGTTGCACCACTAATTCTTTTGGAGTTACAATCGTTTTAAATGATCTGCGCGGTTTGGTACTCTGTGGACTGTTGAAACACCTGCAGTTACACCAATTTTTTGTTTAATTTTTACCGCGGAGGCACATGAACTGGAAGCACATCTCAAAATTGCTCGTCTATCAACTTCGAATGTTGCCGTTTTTTTACCACCTTTCATGTTTTTCTCGTACAAACTTTTGTTTCTGAGGTACGAATAGACAAGACTAAGACTCCGATCAATATTGGTAGCTATAGCACGCACGGTCAGTCTTTATTCTTTTAACGAATCAATTTAAGCTCTTCCGAAACTGTTAAAGCTTCTGATCTAACCATTTTTTTTGTTAATTCTAATTAAACGGCTAAATGTCACTAAGAACACTTCAACTTTTGATTTGGTATACCAATTAACTTAAAACTCTAAGAACCAATGAAGATAATGAGAGTGAAAGATTGTGTGCTTATTCAGTTGACGCAAAAAAAACTGAGTTTTTCAATCTGGAAAGCTTTGCATGAGAGCCAGGGAAAAACTAGTGGTCCTTTTTAAATTATTCTTTTTGATTTGTTTTCTTAACATCATAAGCTATCGGTTACCATCATCAAATGATGCATTAACTTTCAAAGTGAAGAAAAAATGGACAGCAAACTTTTGAAAAAATGTGTTCTTATTCAGTTGAAGCGGAGTGTATATGACAACCGTGTTATCATAATGGCCTTTTGGTTCAAAATCTTTCAATCTACCAATTTTGGACAAATCGGTTCTGCTGTTCGTAAAAATTATTAATTTTGTAAGACAACTAGTAAGATTAAAATCTAAGCTTCCTCTCCATCAATATTGAACCAAATCGGTTCAGCCGTTCTTAGACATTATTTATATGGCAAGACAACGTTTGTCGGGTCAGGTAGTAGGGGTAAAAAGAATAGGTTAAGAACGATTCTCATGCATGCAGAAATGTGAAAGTCTCCTGGACCAAAAAAAGTCTATATTTGCAGAAATACGTAATGGAAAGGTGTGTTTATCCAACAAGAAATTTTTTTATTAAAATTGGGTTATTTTTGTGTCAATTATGTATCTACTCTCATTAAATTATTAAATTTTGACCGCCTCCAAACTGAGCTATTACATCACGTTTTTGTTGAGGGTAAATTTGTAAATTTTAACAGAAACAAACTCCCCCGCAGAATTCTGTCAATTTGTTTTCATTATCACTAAATTGAAATGTTTATGCTTATGAAAACAAACACCACACAATTAATAGCAACATAACCATCGACTTTAATTTATCAAACAGGACCAGACACCAGCAGTTTCAAACAGTATGTCCTTGAAACAAACCCAAAAACACATAAAATCAATTAAAATTTAAAATTAAACCACGCAACGATGATAAACTGACATCATTACAAAAATCCACCTGCCATTCATTAACGGGCAAAAAGAGGCAAAAGAAAACATTCAAATTCCCTCAAAAGGGCTGTTGCTCCATTTAACTCAAAAAGCACGAATGATGTCCTTCATCAAATGACATAGATAAACAAACGTTTACATAAAATACCCCAACACACGCATATTTGTACATGGTGTTGAATAAACGGATACATAATCAGAGAAATCCAGGCCAAAGCCGTCCCGAAAAAAAACACTTTTCCATGCCAGGACTAATTACAACACGAAAAAAAAAGAGAAAATCCCTGTTTCCACAGAATATTTTAATTGCGATAACATCCGGTTGGTAGACTGTGAAAGATGGAGCAAAAAATATAAATATATCCCCAGTGCCTCCACTGTCGCAGCCGCAGAAGTTTTGCGCTTCAGCAAATCGCAATCCCCCGACACAACGAAATTCAAAATTAAATTTTTTTGATTGATGGTTGTTGATTTTGACATTGCTTAAGCATGTTAAATTGAACTACGCTCTTCGTTGCTCAAACGTTGGTTCGTTCCTTCAAATAACGCTTAACCAATTGTGGTGGTTATGATGTGTTAATGGCAAGATGTGGAAGACCAACAGGCGGGCGAAACCGATAACACCGAACAAAAAAAAACTTTTTTTTTCCGCTTTGTGTGAGGAAAATTAAGTATTTTTGGGTTCGGCCACAAGACGACAACATCATTTAGGCGAGTTCTTTTTTCATAATGAAAAGGAATTGATAGTTTTATATTTTCTTAAACATCGCTTTTCCCAAACACAAACATAAAGAAAAAACCAAAAAGATAAATCTTTAGGATCCATGTTTTGTCCCCATGTCGGACCTGTTGTGTTCTTGTGTGTGTGTCGACCTGCAGTGGCTTCTATAGCAGTTCACCTGGGCATCAAATAAACATTTCTTTCAAAACGAGAAAAATAAGGACATCTCTTTGTGAGCCAAAATGAAGCTGTGGGGGTCAGCACTTGACCCTTTTTCTTTTGTGTTATTCTTTCCTTCTCCGCGGATGCTACACTAGTGACACGGTAATTTATTCAAATGAAAACATCTTGATAAAGTTTTATAAATTGGACAAATCTTACATTAAGAAAAAAAAAACAAAAAAAGCTAAGGAAGGCGGACGTACGGTTATGTGTGCGTTATAGGTCAGGTGACATGTTCTGGGCAATGCACTTATCACTGTCGAGAGCAAAAAAAGAAATGTGCCATTTTTTCGTTCGTTTTGTCTCATATTATTTTCTAAAGCATTTTTGAAAAAGAAACTTCAATTTTGTAAAGTAAAAAGTTCTTAAATTAAGTTAGGTATGTGATAACTTTTTTTGTTTCAATCTCAAGAGGAAGGTTGGGATGAATGAAAAGGTCCAAAGAGGTTTTTTGATTTGTTTTGTTAAGACAAGGACTCTTAGATCGTCCTAAAATTGAGGAAAAAAATAACATAGAACTGCCCCTCATACTTTAAAAAAATATTCCGAAGTTACTTTTAAAGTTTTCTGGGAATTTTTATTTATTTTAAAATATTTATTTTCACACAGGTAAGCAAAAAAGTAAAAGAGAAAAAATGGAAAGAGATACCTAAGTCTAAAGAATGAAAATAAATGCTAATAAGGGAAAGATGAAAATAAAACTTCTCCTTTAGACCCACGCAGTTGAGACCGAAAATTAAGACCAATTAGTACTTGCAAAGACAGGAGGATTTTGTTAAAGACCCCGTGAAAAAGCAGGATAACAAAATAACATCGCAGTGTTGCTATTGTTATTGCTTGAAACAAAAAACGAATAGGGAACCTTTAATCGAAATCTTTCGAGTCGTCGTCGGGAAAACGATGTCAAAAGTAGGCGATGGATAAATGTCTAGATGTAAATATTCCAACAAAGCATCTGTTTGTAGACCACCTGCGAAAGAATAGCCAGAGTAAAACTCTACAAAGCCATGTAAGAATTCCCATATTAGCTAATAAGCACATGAAGAACGTTTCAAGTTAAATAAAGGTATCCGTATTGCTTTCCACATCCGTCAACATTTTCGAGTGAATCCTAGAAGGAGATGGACTGGCCTGCCTCTCTTAAACATGGCACTTGATAAAGTAGTCCGTGACGCTGAAACAGCTGCAAGTTGAAGTCCGACCATCCTTCTCGTTACTTCTTACTTCAAAACCAAAGCCGTGAGCAGTATTTAACAAACGTGACACATATATCAACAGATTTCCCGCAAAATAGCTCTTCAACTGAAAAAAGGCGAAATTTTAAGGAATTCAATCCGTCAAGATCATAGCCATCCTTTGATGAAAATTGATAACTGAGGCCTTGCCAGAAAGACTATAAACCAAACTCGGTAGTCAGGATTATATTTCATTCCATATAAATGTAATTGGAAAATATGAAAATTTCGAAGTCTTTTGAATTTGATGTTTTTTTAAAAAATCTAATGGTAAATGGGTTTTCTTTTTTGTCAGAGGTTAAGTTCCAGCGGGCTCCAGGGTCAAATTATACATATAAAACAATATCTTATGGCTACTGTCTTATCATTATGCTACACTCTGAGGTAGCAGAGGCCACTACTAATTACAACCTGAAATAGCAGGTGCTACTAATTATCACAATCTGAGCAACCAGATGTCACTTGCCTATTACAGTCTGAATTAACAGACGCTACTATTTAAGACCCAATAATGAATTCACAGTCTGTTAATGAGAGAAACTCCTTTAATACAACAAGTTTGAAACTTAACCACTGGGATATTGCTCTCTCTCTCGTTTTGCCTTCAAATATATCCTGCGAAAATTTCAGGCAGATCCTGGCAGTAACTTAGCCGTTGATTTTTTTTCTCGAAAGCTATATTATGACATGACTTACCTTTTCTTTGATGGCACTTTTCTGGAAGAAAAAAAGAAAAGAATGATTAACAAGCAGATAATAAAACAAAATAAAATCAAATTTGATTGTAAATTTCGCATCCTAGGGTAAAAAAAACTTAACAAAATACAGCGAGGGTGTGAATTGGGCGAGTTGGAATATTTACAAACACCAATAAAACATTTCGGAATGACTAACAGAGTAACGCCATATTTAGCAATAAACTCATTTCAAAACAAAGATTATCGCCATTCACCCACCTTGCACGCTTGAAAGTGAATACAGTATGATAGAGCTCATTGATATTGATTACGACAATCGCCAACGTGTTAACTTGAAAATGTGATATTATCTCGTTTTATTTTTATACCTTTAAAGGGGTAGAATTAATAAATGAAATCATTACAAAAGTTATTTGATGTATGGACATTGCAAATTTTCAATTACTGACATAATAATATCATGCAATTTTTCAAACTCGATAGAAGGAAACACTTTTACAAAGGGATTTCTTTCATCCAAAAAAGAATCACATCTTATCAAGCCTGACAAATCATGAAGCTTTAGTGTCAACAAAGACTCGTTTGCACCTCCACGCACAGGAATCTACAAATTTGAGTAATTTAACGCATTCGAAACGCTCGTATTCCCACGCTCAAATACTAGCTTTAGGTACGCACAAACAAAACGTCACTTTGTCAAAGCAAAATTATTTCAGACTTCCACTTCCAAACCGCACACACACACCCACATCCCATCTCGCTTAATTAAACACCAAAAACAACTCATCACAATAACGACTCTTCACTTGAACCCCACAAAAGCCTTTACGTTTTGTTTGCGAATTGCAAAGAAAACTAGAATGCGCATTGTTTCCAATTCCATCGCTTTGCAGCGCATAGCATTTCATTACATTTTTAGTAGTTTATCAACACAATATCAAACTTATACAAACACACTCACAAGATTCCCATCTTAATTATGAAAAATAGAATGTTCATTTAGGGTTTACATTTGCACACACCCAATTGCAATATCCATTGTTATTGTAGTTTTCTTTTCTTATTTTATTTTCACTCCCTGCTCGGTTCGCTTTTGACTAAAATTCTTTTCATTTAATTATTTTTTTTAAGAGAATGAAAACTACACAAAGGTTCTGTCGGAACTTAAGAGAGGGACGGTTTGGGAGACTGGACACTGGAGCAGTAACGGCAACGGAATTCGTAGTTAATTCCATTTAAATCGAAATATAAATTAAAGTACTTTGTTTTCATCTCAAACTCAATGAAGGAGTTCTTTGAAAACCAGTGAGAGGGCATCAATTAATAGAAAAGAATAGAAAAAGTTCTTAGTTTGCAGGAAAGGATTTGTGTTCGGAAGGGAAATATGCATTTTTCAAAATTTTCCACTCGCTTTGTTTTGTTTGCAGGCAATTTTATTTAATATTTGACTTAAAAAAGAAAGACAAACAAAAGTATTGTGAATTGTATTTGAATTTGTTCAACAACCCTTTGAAGGGATCGTATTGTCTTCGTAAGCTTCAGGGATGCTTAAGAGAAACAGACAGGGCTACGAAAATTATCATGTTTGCAGAAGTCGTAGGGATCGGAGACTTTTTTTTTATGATGAATGCAAACAACGAAATTCTCATCTTTTCAGATTATACGAAGATGTTCCTCGATTTACTAGTGTATCACATCTCCAAAATACTCTAGTTGGGATGAATCTCAACTCGTATCTTAAGTATAGACTTCTCATTAGATTCCATGATGTTGTTCACAAAAGATGCCCTGCCTACTTAAGTGAAAAGCTTCAATTTTCCCAATCCCAAAGAGGAGTAATGTTTATCCTTCCACGTTTTTCACACACCATATCTGAACGTTCCTTTTATATATCTGCAGTTCGCTTGTGGAACCTAATTCCTTACGAACTGCAAAGAAAAGCCTCGCCTATAACCTTCAAGAGAAAATTGTTTTTACATTTCACTAATAACTAATTTTTATAATGTTTTTTTCTTTTTTTTTTTTGCTTAGTTTAAATTATTGTTATTAAATCATTTTAATTTTGCTTGTTCTATATATTTTAACTAATCTATCTTTCTATCTATCTATTTTCTTTTTTGTTTATTTTGCATTACTGTTATTATAATTGTTCATTAATTTCGTTTTCTTGATACTATAAAAGATTTATATCTTAATGTATCGTTGTCAATATAAAGATGTTTTTGGAATAAATAAATAAATAAATAAATAAATAAAATAAATGTTAAAAAATGTATCCTCAATGAATAGTAATTTTTCTGCAGGATGACTCAAACAGTTTCTCATTGTGGCGTGACAAAAATAGTTTTTTGAATCCCATTTTCCATCAAAATTTTCAAAAAAATAGCAAAAAAAAACATTTTTGAACTAATTTTTTCAAAATTATATGTAATTAAGTACTAATTTTGTTTTAGAAATCAATGTCTTTTTTAAATTTTTAGTCGAAAACAAAAAACAGGATGCTCGTTTTTGAGAAATTAAAAAAAAACCAAAACCACTTTTTTCTAAGAAAATCTTTGTTTTTATTTTTACCTATCTGGACTTTTAGTTTAATTTATTAGTTTAATTTATAAATTTAATTTTTTGTAATTGGAGTTTTATGAGGACACCATATAGTAGAAAAGTATTGGATTTTCAATGGATTAACCATTTTGTTCATTGATAACGTCTGAAAACTGACCTGTAATTTTTTCTTACTATACTTGGAGCCGCGGTCACTCGCCGACGAAGGGTTCTATCTGCTAGGGGCTTAAGATAATTAAACCGCAATTATTTTTGAATGAAAAAACAACTAACCTAAAGGTAAATAAAAGGCATCGCATATTTACTAAACAACCATTTCCAATCAAAGTATTTACTCATCAACACTTAACAATAACAAACTCATAGTCTCGAGAAAAGTTAGCGGACAGGAACTTCTGCTACACTTGTGTTCGAGATCGGGAAGCCGAAAGACTCTACGCTGAAAGATAACCCAATAGATGGCGCCCAAGTCATGGCATGTTTTCAAGAATCCGCTGACGAGAGCACGGAGAGCTAGTAGTGAAAGGTCAATGGCAGACGAAAGTGGTTTTGGTTTTTTTTTTTAATTTCTCAAAAACGAAAAGACATTTTTGCATCCGGTTTTCTGTTTTCGACTAAAAATTAACAAAGACATTGAATTTTTAAAACAAAATTAGTACTTTATTACATAATATTTTGAAAAAAAATCGTTGAAAAATGATTTGTTTGCTTTTTTTTTGAAAATTTTGAGTTTGAAATTTTTTTTTTTTAAACTATTAGTTAAAACAATTTAATTTAAAAACAAAGAGAAAGAAGAAGTTTTTGGCTTTTCAGAAAGGTATAGCACGGTGTTGTTAACGAAGACGTTGATTTTTAATAATTTCTTTTACAAAATAAGTCAAATTTTCAGAAAATTGCCCCTCCCGGCTAAACGGGGGAATAGACCCCCCTCCCTCCCATACGATTTTTTTCTTGTCTCAACTCAACCTACACGCTCTAGCTTTTTGGCACAACGCTCGTGAACCACCCTGTATAATTGTTTAGTTCGTCCTGGCTTTGAATAGGTTTTCCAGATTTTGACACTCTTTTACAATGTTCATATTGAGAGGCCAAAATCCGTTCAACGGAATTTTAGGTACTTGATTTGCCTTCAAAGGCTTTCAATGGAGTGATCCTTATTGCTTCTGCGTAAGACAAGACGGAATTTTAGGTACTTGATTTGCCTTCAAAGGCTTTCAATGGAGTGATCCTTATTGCTTCTGTGTAAGACAATTGTCCTTCCAGGTCTCACTTACGGATCCAAAAGCACTTTGAACATTAATAAGCCGCGTTCAGAGAAAAGACCTACAGAAAATAGTTGGTCGTTGGTCCCGTGTGTCAGAAGGGACAATTCAGTAGAAGGTATAGTCCTGAGCTATACAGAATATACCACGAAGCAGCTTTGATAACAAAGCTTAGCTTGGTATGCGTTGAAAAGTTGACGTAGACAAGGAGCATATATATATATATATCGGGAACAAATACATAAAAGAACTTGTAGAGCATGAAATATTTATAAAAGAACTTGTTAAATGAGCAACGGACCGGATCCGTGGCGCAGATTAAGGCAAAAACTTCATCGGCCAGTCCAACGACAACCATACAATCATATAAATGTCAAAAAATAATAATTCTATTTTTAATTTTCGAAGAAAAATATCAGTTACTTTCTTTGAGAAACCCAAAATTAACCTCTCCGGAATGAAATTGCAAGTTGAAAGGCGACTTTTTACCAAGATTACTGAATTTAAAGCCAGAGAACTTTTAATATAACTCTTTTTCATTTAATTTTTCAACTGGAATTTAAGGAAACGACTTCGTCAACCTATAAAATAATAATTACAAGGGAAACTCTGAAACGACCTCGTTATGTTCTCTTTGCACTGCACGATTTTGCAAAAACCGCGAATGCGACGTCATTTATTTATTCAACTTAAAATAGACTGAACACACACTTTTTAAAATAACTGGCGTTCGGTGAATCTCTATCATCACAGCTATAGCAACTCGACAAATATTACAAACAATAATTACAGTTTCTAATTAACACCTGATATGCACTACTGTTGATCGTGTGCAGCCTATTAACTAATTTTAAGGTGTGAAATTGGCTTCAAAAGCCAGTCTTGAATAAAATTCTAAGCATGTTGGATAATTATGCAAAAACTTACGAAACGGTTTGAATGACAATTTGAATATGTACAGTGTACACTTTCCACTGTAACTAAATGCTAAGATGCACTAGAGCTAAGAAAATCAAATGCGTCATAAAAACACACTCCTTACTTAATTTTCTGTTCTGAATAGGTATTAACTCTGAGTTTCTGAATTGATTTTTCATGCTAAAAGTTCAATATTGGATCAAACATGTTCTGTGTTGGGTCAAACATGTTCGACATTGGATCAAACATATTCGATGTTCGACGAAATATATGCGGTAGCGGTTATTGGTCAGGTATCAGGTATATTTAATGGCTTGGGCGTTCTAAACTTTAGAGTGATGATGTTTGATTTCAACATGTATGAACAGACATATTTCCAAATTTGTTTCATCACAAATAAATGATATTTGATCGAATATTTTTCCCAACATAAATACTTCAAACAGCATCACTGTGATACCGAAAATTTCAAAACAAATATAAGTTTGGGGTATTTCCTGTTCTTTCCTTAAAAAAATGTCAGAAGTGTAATTACGAATCGAAGAAAAAAGAACTTCCAAACCCATTTTACAAAGCAAAATTTCCTTTCTTTTTTTCATTTTTATGTCACCTAGAATAATCTTTTTGTTCACATTTAACTGGATCATTGAATTTGAAAGTTTCGCCTTCAATCCATTTTTTTTTGTATACAAAAATGTACCCCAATTGTTTGTAGGTTTCACTTAGTATAGAAAATCCTAACCGTTGCAGGATAACTTTCAGCGGAAAACAAAAACTGAACACGAAGTTGTTCCCTATGAATAGAGAATAAGAAAGAGAAATGAACTAGGACAAGTTTGTTAGAACAGTACAAACAAATACACAAAAAACAAAAAAACTTTACTTTTGTTGTTGTCCGCCTTTGTCGTAAATTACTGCAGTGATATTTTTGAACAACGAATTTCACACCTTTAACAATTAGTAGGTGCATCTAGGAAATGGAACAAACAGTCCAGTCTGACTTCAATGGAGTCATCGTCGTCGACGAGTAAGAGACAAAACACCGGGATAGGAAGAAGTTCAAGGAATGATAACAAACGGTAGGTAATTGTGTATATCTTAAGATATTACCCATAGAGAGCGAACCTTCTTGCATTGCCAACTTCCATTACGGCTGTCGGTACTATTAACAACCAAGACGATAGTAAGGAAAATGAATTTAAATTTGATAGAGACCAGAATAAAAATAATTGTGTAAAATTAGAGTTGCCACAATAGCGCGAGTTCTTTTTCCAATGCTGGAGCTGGTCTGTTGATGAAAAGACCCCGCGGCTGTGTTATTGGGGACTGGGGGTGAAGTAAAGACTAAATTTTTCAAAGTGGTTGCTGATTGAAGTAAAATTAAATGGGGAATTTGTTCGCCTGTCTGAGTGTAATTATGGGCTACTATAACTAGTAGATAGAGATACCTAGTGGTCTTTAATTGGTGCGGAATTCGTTTTGGCAAAAAACCAGGTCACAACACGATATCCCCGTGCGTCGATGAGGAGGAGATAGCACTGAAGCTAAGAGCAGTTAAGCAGCAGTAAATTGTCTAAAAAATATTTGTGGAGCAACATAATTTTGCTCTGATGTCAGTGCGAAAAACATTTATTTCATGTTAGGATTTATTTCATCATTTAAATAGGAAACACTTAAGCAGGGGAAAAGTTTTGCAAAGAAAAAGAGAAAGTGTGAGACGGTTTTAAAGGGAAAATTCAATTTTTCACGAAGAGAGAAGGAAGCTTGTGGAGACTAAAGATTAATTATGGTTGCTTTTTGGGAGTTTTTTCGTCAATTTTTTTACAATTGAAAGTTTGTTCTCAGCACAAAAACACTTTGAAAAGTTGTTTATTTAATAATTTTGATGACGTTGAAGGAATGGAAAGGCGATTGTAAATGTTTTTTGTGAAATGTCAAAACAGAGGGGCTAACATCATATTTGATGTTATGTTAAACAGTTTTTCAAAATATTGTTTTTTTTTAGTATTTATGAAGCTTTTTTATTTGATTTAAGGCATTGAATAGCTCAATGCCTCTTTGCTTTCCGTTTATTGGTACAGGGACGTTTTGTTTTCTATGAGTGAGATTTTGTGGTTGAAATAATTGACATTGATTTTTGATTTTTTAATCACTTCAAAACTGACAACTTCATTGTGTGTTCCTACTGACAGTTAACGAGTAAGTTTTAGAACAGAACTTATTATTTTGCAATGACACTGGCAGACATGCAAATACTGGGTTGTAATATTTCAAACTACAACTATAAGCAGTCTGGCCGAAAGTTATTCAGACACTTACGCCTATTCCACTCTTATATTACACAGGTTAACACTAACCCATAGAATGAGAGTTGATATATGGGTTGAAATTTCTCAATAATAAAAATAGTAAAACTGGTTATACCTTTGGGTATGCAACTGTTATTAAGACAGATTATACCTTTGGGTATGCAACAGTTTTTGATTGTTTCACCTATAATTAACTTTCTTTTATTTTGTGCTTTGATTGAAATTTATGGCGTGCTAAAGACACTCTACGAATTAGAGAAGCAAGATTTAATAACTCAATTTTTCTCTAGCGGATGGTCACCTCATTTATATTATAAGGTGGTGACATAACGGTGAGGTTAATCACTTATCGGAGTATTCTATTAAAATTCATCAACCTAGGTTTAAAACTCTTTCTACCGCTGATTATCTCGTCTTTTTGTCAAATGCTAGATTTTATCAAAATCTAATGAGGTAATTTCGAAAAAATAATATCAGTTCGAAATTTTGAGAAAGAACTTGAGAAACATCAAACGTCTACTTTTAAATATTCATGAACAAATTTTTAAACGAAACCATCCCAGAAAGTTCGAATAATTTTAACATAAACTGTATTCTCATTCGTCTCATAAGAAATGCATATGTTCCATTGCCAAATGTGGGCGGAGGCAGACAGAACAAGAAAAAAAAACACAACAAATCTAAATGGGAATCAAAACGTATGGCATAAAAATTGGCAATGACACTGATAAGTTTCGTCATAGTCAATGCCGCCGCCGCCTGAGTTCGCCACAATGTCGACATACCAGAACGCGCTCGCTGCCCTGATGTAGAAAAAGAACGAGAGATAGAGATAGCTGAAATGTAACAACAACATGGTCGACTTGATTGAAATGATTTATTGAGATTTTTATATGTGAAATATTTCCATCAAAAACATCACAACCTCGACATTTCGAATTCGAGAAAAAAAAAAAAAAAAAAAAGATGTCAGGACGTCAATCGAAATATTTAATGAGAATGTTTGTTGTATGATTTACCCCTTCCTCTGTATCTTGTAAATGTATCTCTTTGGTGTTGCTGTTTCATTTAAAACGCACATCTGATGAGAATTGAAGAAGGCTTAAGGCAGACAGATGATAGAGGCATTGTGAATGCTTTATTATAAATAGAAATTGGGGGTTTAAGAAAAACGGAAAAGGATTCTTGTTTTTTTAATGATATTGTTGTTGAGGATAATTACAAATGCTGTCGGGCATACAAAATAATGTCACGTTTGTCGAATTCATTTCTTAGGCATAGGTGTGGAGGAACAAGCACTATCTGTCTCTGAATAAAGGTTAATCGTAATGGACGACAATAAGGATTAACTGGGATTATGTTGTGATGAATTAAACTCCAATTTAATTTTGTGCTAATTAATTATAAATGGTATACATACATAGTAGGCTAACTGATGAAGCCATGTCGAAAAAGAAAAAGAAAATCGATTAAAATTCAGAGATAAATTACCTCTACTTCTATTGAGTATCATGTGCACCAACCAGCTCGTAAAACCCTAAATTGGTTTCAGTTGTGTGTCATATTAGTGCATCAACTTTTTTGCTTTTTAAGTGACGAACCCACTTAGAGGGAACAACATCCGTAAGTTCCGTAATCGAATGCAAATTTTTTCCTTTTATCTACAGGGAGGCGATGGGTTACCATTTTACCAATTTCATTAAAAAGAAAAGAAATTAGCAAACAATATTCTTGTCTGCCTTTCGGAACGAAAATTAAGATCGTAGGCGACAAGGTTTCCAAAGAAGTTTTTCTGTGGTAAATCTGCTTAAGACTCCTGGAAGTCTAGTTGGTAGTTTTAACCTTCAAACCAGCAACTGGTAACCCTGAAAGGTGTCTGCAATATTCATGGTTGTCAGCAACAGAATATGCATCGAAGAGTAGGTACACCTACACCCACACACAAAAAAGGAACTGTCGCTCGTGCACAACCTTAAATAGAACTCACCTCATAAACTATCACCATTCTCGGTGGATTTTTTGTGCTTTTGTCATTTTCGTCATCGTCATCTGTGAATTTTTTGTTTGGGGTTACCATTTTTGCTTAATTTTACAGAATGCACAGATAAATATTTCTTATCATTAACCTTTGGGTGTGCAACGCTTATTTAAACAAATTATACCTTTGGGTATGCAACTATTATTAAGACAGTTTATACGTTAGGGTAGGTAACGATTTTTGATTTTATTCTCTAAATAATCCATCACTTATTTTGGTCTTTGGTTGAAAGTTATGCCGTTCTCAACACTCTTTTGGAACGAGAGAAGCGAAATTTAAAAACTAAATTTTTCTCTAGCGTATGGTCATCTCATTTTTACCATCTACCTTAACCAATGTTTTTTATGGAGGTTCTTTTGATGCTTATTCAACCACCTGACAACTGTTGAAAGAAGCGTTGCAGGAATCTTTTTGAGTCAGTTTGGGGACTTTATATAATTGCATTAATTTATCAAAGCTCAGAAGTATTAATTCTCAGTTTTTAATATTTATCCTGGGTTTTTGGTATCTTGTTTTTTTATTTGCTTACCACTTTTCAAGTTAAGCTTAATTTCACCTTAACCATTGCTTTTTGAATATGAAGTTGAACTTGAAATTTAATAGAAATTAAGAACACAAACTCAATCTGCAAACAAAATAACACCACCCCACGCTTACCTGACATCATCATCCAGCACTTAGAACTCTTAGAAGTCTACCAAAAAGGGATGCTGTTGGAAATGCTAAACTAACACAAGGAAATGAACTTTTCTATTTTCTTTTCTGCGGTTTTTGCAGGTTCTCATGCGCTCATTCCACATAGGCGTTCGTTGTCGGCCTGCTGTTCATACTTTGAGAAAAAAAATTCAAGGGTTATTAGTTTTTTTTTTATAAATTATATTCCAGCAAAGCTCAAAGTGTAGTTATGCATCAGAATACTACTAGGATATCTCAATTAGTGGAATGAGTTGACCTTAGCCATGCTGCAGCAGTACAGTGGATGATGGTTTATTAAGAGGTAAGTCAAAGTGAGTCTGTACAACGGATTTAATTACACTTGTTCAAAACGTTGCGTTTAATTTTCGAAGATTTTTTTTTTGACTCGTGGAATGAAAGGATAAAATGTTGAGAAGACATTGATCATTAACTCAAGTTAACATGGTATTTTTCGTCAAAGAGTAAGTTGATTAACTTCACCTTAAATTCCTTTTGGCAGGGTTGGGCAAAGGAAAAAGTTGTAGTGGCTATTAAGGAGAACAAGCTTTACGAGCTTGCTAAATGTTTTCATATCAAAAAAGACTTCAGAGTTCAGACAAGGTAAAGAGCTGTTATGCGATTTTTTCTTGAAGGTACTGCGGACTTTTAACTGCTCGCGACGTGGAAAAGCGGCTTAATCGGGAAATACACCGTGGTGTCAGTAAATAATCTATCAACTATAATTTTAAGTTGGTAAAGGACTTCGTCTACCATAACCATACGCTAGAGAATAACTGAATTCGTATATTTTACTTTTTTCATTCTCAATGAGTATTTGGAACGCTATACCTATAACTTTCAATCAAAGCTAAAAACTTGAGAAGGTTTATTAAAATTGAAAGAATCAAAAATCGTTGCATACCCAAAGCTATAATCTGTTACAATAATTGTTGCATACCCAAGGGTATAAACTCTCTTTCTCTTATTAACCTCTGTTTGAAGATTTGGAAGGTATGAACAAATAAATTAAAAATTGAAGGCTAGTCTATCAAAATGGTGTGTTATTCGTGTTCACCAAAGCGGAATACATACAGAGTTTTGTTTAATAGGACCCAACAATAAACGCATAACAGCCCTTACGGCTGTTATAAGTCTTTTATGTCAAGATTTTCTGTGCGTTTTGTGCCACAGGACTCAAACCATATTAAATAGTACGTACACGCAAAAATTCTTCCACCAGCTATACACTAATTTACGCAGTAAGGCTACTGGGCATTTGAAGCCAGAAAATCATGTCAAATAGTCCCCGATGAAGAGTTGCATGATAGAGAATCTAATATATCAACAAAAACCTCCCAAAACCAAAAATAAGCTCGAATTCCCAAACTATAACAGAACAACCACTTCGGCTTGACGACATGGCTGGTCGAAGTCCGAAGTTGAAGCACAGAGCACAAAGTACACCAAAGCACACACATTAACAAGGGCATCATTCGTATCGCCACTTCAGACTTCACACGCAAACTCGTCCAAACATCACCTTGGCCATCTGAACTAGCACTACACCATATTGTTGTATAGCCCTTTTGGCCCTTGTATAAACTGTTACTGCGGTGGCTATGGGTTTGGCCTTTTAGCTAAATGTGTGTTCCTGCGGACTAACGACTGCGACAATGTTGACAATTCCACACCTCCTTCTCTATCTAATATTCACTACATCACGCTGCTTAGCATTATACCAAGGAGCAACTGTCACCTGCCGCCCCATACACAATCAACCCCAAAAAGCAAACCCATCTTAAATTGAATTACCTTTTCAACCATGAGCACGCCGGGCTACATGATCACCTCCGACGAAACTATGCGACGAACGAGGATGAGCGTTTCAACATGAACATTATTTGGTGCATGGTTACGTCACCATTTATTCGTCGTCGCCATCACCGTCGTAGAAACTATTGTTCTTTGTCTCGCGACAGTAAAAGCGAGCAACAGTGGAAATGTAAGAGTGTCCTGTAAACAACTTTATTTGAACTAAATTACACACTATTCACCTTAAATATCAGTTCCCGCAGGGTGGGTTGGACCATGAATTTGAACGACCTCAGGGGTGAGCGAATGGCAGAGAGGGAGGGGGGGAGAATAAAGTATGTCTCACGATAAAGGGAACTTTCGTACTTAATTGGACTGCAAATGACATTCCCTTGACTATTGCTACATAATTTTCCAATTTTCCCATCGGGTCTCGAAAAAAGACCGGAAGCTATCGAATAAAAGCAGCAGGGAGGAAATAAAGTTGATATAGGCTCACAAAACTTTGTCAAGAGGAACAACGTAAACAACATAATTGCCATTTTGATGATGAAGATGACACATATCTCTTTTGACTTCATATGCTTTTTCACAAAGGAGCATCGGAAATGAATGTCTAAAGTCGCAAGCAATAGCGGCGATGTAGACGAAAGTTATATCAATTTTTTATGATTTGCTGATTGGGTTCGCGAAGTGTTTTGTCTTTGATGTCTTTATTTTTCAACAAGACATGAGATCGGCTACTTTAACGACAAGGATAAAAATAATGGTGATTCCTCTTGCTCTGTATTTAAGCTATGTTCACTAGGGAGAGAGTGAGGGCTTTCGAAACACTAGATTGGAATGAATATAATACTTGGTGTTAAGGATACTCTAATCTCTTAATAGTGTAATCCTTACAATTCTTTGGAGCATATTGAGCAAAAAAAAATCCTGTATGTGTGTGTGTGTGTGAGTTGATCTGTTTGTTTGTAATGTAAAGGAAGAAAACAAAAGAAGCAAACAAACAAAGAAGCACGAGATTTTTGTCATATTCGAACAGAAAAGGAACAAAAACATTTCTTTCGACAAGAGGTTCAATTTGAGTTTGTTTGGCAATACCTAACATTATTATTAAGTTTAATGAGATTTCTCATTCATTCACTCACTCACTCACTCACTCACTCACTCACTCACTCACTCACTCACTCACTCACTCACTCACTCACTCACTCACTCACTCACTCACTCACTCACTCACTCAATCACTCACTCACTCACTCACTCACTCACTCACTCACTCACTCACTCACGAGTACATTTCGACGAACATTGAAATGTGAGTGAGAATGTCAAAAGAAGAAAACGAGGAATCGAAACTACTAACCAATCTGTTAATGGGCTAAAGGGTGTGGTGGGTGTTCATTTACAAACGATATTAGGGTTGGATAATTCCAATTATTTTGTGGAAACTAGACTAAGGGAAACTTTTTCCAATAAACAAGACAAATACAAATGGTAATGTAATTCGTAGAATGTTTTGTTGTATGAAATTGGCGTAGAATTTGCTGGATTGAATTGGATTTATCAAGTTTCGAGGGGTTGATCCTATTTTATTTGTATTTGAAGAGTAAGTGCTGCATATTGCAAGCATTTGGTATGAAATGGTATTCGGAAGTTTGATGAAGGGAGGGTTGAAAAGGTTGATTGGTATCTAGTATTAATTGTCTTTTCTTTGCGGTCTTCTGATTGTATTGGAATCAGTAAGCGAAGGGGGTAAAAAGCGACGCAAATCCTAGACTAGACCTAAATAATGACCTGTGAAGTTGGTTTTCTTTTGTCGTTAACTCACAAGAACTTCGTTCTAATGTAGAGCCCTGAAAACAGTACTTAGTCAATAAGGATGCCGTTTAACCCAACTGAGTTCAACTTTTTCTTTATAGGAGTCTTCTTTTCTAGAAAACTAAAGGATCAACAAAATATTGTTGATCGAACACACAGAAAAAATGTAATACAATAAATAATATGGCAAAACTTTACATACCTTTTTTATGGCTACGACAACGCTGCCCTGCTTATTATCCGTTTTCATTCTTTACTGCGTCCCAAGGAGATAGAGCAACTTTTCCAATCATTTTATAGCCGTCTTTCCAATATCCTTAACCCATCCACACATAATACAGAAAACTTTTGGTCAGTACTGCAGGATTATGCGGAAAAAAGTAGTTGTCTTCCTTTTTACTTTCGATTTTACAATTTGTTTTGTCCGAAAAATATCTAAAAGGACTTAAGGTCCAAGAGACAGTTTTTTCTTCACTTTATAGAACTGTAGAAATAAAGGACACCTTATTTTTATAGAGTTTCCTTTCTGTGGAAACCCCAAGGACTTGATTTACGTTTATGTTTCTCGTCTGGATTATTTTGTTTTTTCGTTTGTTTGTGATTTATCTACCACAAAACTTGAAACTATTTTTATTCTAAGAAATTCTTTCTAGGGACATTGGCAGAAGAGATCAGCTTTTTCAAGATATCCAATTAAAGTATGCAAATATGAAATAAGACAATACGGACAAAGGGATGAATTGTTTTATTCTTTTTCGAAATGAACGCCCAAACATAGGAATGCACTCAGAATTGTCATAATTTTTTGGTTGGTTTTGTTTATTTTTATCAAATTGAGGAAGAGATTAAAGTGGAAACGTATATGAATTTGTTTTTTAAAGGAAGGGACTGAAGGAATAACAGCGTTAAATTAAAACCGTTGTCGACAAGAAAGAAAATAGCAAACAAGATTTACGCTTAAATGCAGTTAGATCAGCCATTCTCTAAGTGTGTTCCGCGGAACCCTAGGGTTCCGTGATAGCCTTGTAGGGGTTCCGCAAAAAAAAAATGCACCTCTCTCTGTTATCTTTGATAGTACAATAAAAATTTCATATAAAATGTGTTGAATTGATTCATTTTTGCCACTCAAAAAATCCATTTGTACTATCTGAATGCATTCATTGCATAACCTTCATCCATTTTCCAAACACCTCCTTTTTACAGTTACATATACGCTAGAAACAATGTTTTTTTTTTTTACTGCTGCATTCTGATTGTATCAATTCTGTACATTTCTTCTCATTTCTCAAGGAAAATATTCCCTTTAGATATTGATTTACACCATTTTGGTGCTGCTTAAACCACCCATAACTTTTCCGTTATACATTTGATCGGCTTGAAACTTCGTATGTATATGTGGAAAATGTAACTGATTCTGTATTTTTGTGTTTTTTGCAAATTCTGTGTTTAGTTTATCTTTTATTCGCCATAAAGACGAAATCGTCCGGACCTGTCCGGAGACTGGTGCAGTTACTTGTTATATAAGTAACTAATAACTGACTGTTCCATTGCACTGTTCCTATGCTAATGAATAAAGATTACACTATTGTTTAATTATAGTTGTAGGGTTCCGTTAAGTATTTCGCTTTCCAAAAGGGTTCCGTCACCAAAAAAGATTGAGAACCGCTGAGTTAGATAATCCTGTTTTTCTGTGTTTAACTATTTTGAATTTTCAAGATGTTGTTGTTCAAAGGGTTTTTGATTATTGATGAAATATCTACATGTTTATTTTGAAAAATTCAATAAAATGAACATAATCAAATTTTGCCCAGAAGCTCATTCGTTTTTTTCCAAGGTTTTATAAATGGAATCGGGGCCTAGATCACGAGTTGCATCGATTATATTACCTTACAGAAAAAGTCCAAACAGATCGTAGCTCCAAAGTCGTCGATTGACATCGCCAAGACGACTGAAAACACAATCAGGAAATATGGTGCGTAAGAAATCGTTTGTGGCATGGACTGAGTGACATAACTCCTCTAAAACGCTCTATCAAATGCGGAATGCTTTTGGCAGCCCTCAAGTCTCGGATCGAATTAATGAGTACTGTTTACGTTTGCCCAAAAGCAGCGGGGTTTTCGAGGTATCGCTTTCACTTTGATTTGTCCTCACTTAATTCAAGTCATACAAATTTATAGTTTTGCCTATTCTTCAATCGCTAAGGGCCTGAAACACAGTTCACTGGCAGCAACCGAATTAGATTTGGTAAGGGATAATCTTCTTGTCCGAAATCTGCACAAACTTGGATTGCTCTACCTACCTGTTCTATAATTTCACACTGCACTGGTTTGGGTTACCCACTGTGTTTAGTTAAGTTGTTCAAACTTCTGGTTTTTTGCATTGAAGTCCCCGAAAGCAATTTCTTCGTCATACTCATCTAAAATTAATTTCCTAATCCTCTTTCTTAGAGTCTTAAGATTCGTCGGTATAGAAGCTCGTTCACATGTTAATCTAATCCTCATCCAAACTTTTTTCATTCTTTAAATTTTTAAAGTTCTCTAAATCAAAAATAATTATTTTTCAGCTTTTTACCGAACCCCCTTCTTCGAAGAAAAACATTTTCCTAGAAACAATTTCTGCTACTACCGAACATTCCTTCAGTTTAATGCAATTGATTTCTCTTCCACACGCACAAGGAACTGCACACGAGTACAATAAAAATAAAAAATCCCTATATGCAGCAAGCTATAAGCAAGGATATTGAATTTTATATATCTTCTTCTAACTTTGGATTTATTCCTCTATTTTATTTTGTTCTTCAAAATCAGACAATATACATGCGCATTTATTTGCATTCATTTAAGAGATTACATTGCATCAGCACCACCATCTCTCATCATCCTGCTCGAATGTTAGACCATCCTTTATTAGAAATTTATGTTTTCTTTTGTTTGTGCTTTTGGGCAAAGCTGCTCAACGAATAGAGAATAGAGTATGGGAGATTTATTTAGGTAATGTGAAATTATTGACTGAGCTTAAATGGTGGACTAGGAATTTTCTCATTTCGATTTTGATTATTATTTCTTCTTCTTCATACGCAGAAGGATAATAGAATTCAAGCACACACCATAATCCATAACAAAAACACAAAAAAAAAGAACGACACAAAAACAAAATCAAAATCATACACTTTAGCAGACTGTGGGGAGAATTATTACAGAGAACCGTAATAAATTTAGATTTCACCGAGTTATTTGATAAATTATTCAACTTTTATGTCCTTTTTATCCTGCATATTTCTGCTTCTTTCTTATTCCATATCCAAGTATGGCTCTGGGTGGTGCGATAAGTATCGCATCTCTTTTGTTATCATCTCTATAACTCGACTCACATACTTACAAGGGAGTACAAGAAGGACCCCCGTGAAATATGTGCACTTCACAAAATTTGTTCCATCACGATCGCATTTGCTTTCGTTCACACAAGAGAAAAGTTAAAGTAGTAAAGGACTTATTGGAAGTCGTATTTGTATTGATTTTGAGTTCATTTTCCTTTTCAATTAGAACATGTGCGTCTTCGTTTTTGTCTTGCTCTTTATTGTCAGTAAGTGTTACAAAAAGAAAAAAGGAAAGTGAAAAGTTAAAGAAAATTGAAAATACATTTTACAATAGACGATTGGGATATTACTTTAGTGTTTTTTTCGAAATTATTGGACCATTTGGTCTTCGATATTGTGTCTTATTAAAAAGGCAGAGGCAAAACGTAGCTGGCGGAGCGCCAAGTACGTGCCGAAATGTTTATTTTCTGTTGGTTTGTTTTGTTACACAAATTTTTGTTTGGACGAGAACTGAAGGAATATTGAATTAATTTCACTTTATGTGGCATTCAATATCTCTACTCGAGTCTTTTGTCTGATGGCAAAAGTTTCAGTTTTGTTTCACTCGTGTTCGACATTATGAGCTCATATGAAAGGATTCCTTTTTTTCTGCTGGCCTTCACTAAAAATGTGTGTTGAACGTGTCCCAAGGCGGTCTCAAGAGAAAAATGTCTTTAGTCATTCGAGCGGAAAGGGATCTCAAATTTCATTTGGAATATTTATTCGTTGAAACACAGAATTCATATCCTTATTTGGTTTCTCTTCATTGATAAAAGTAATATTATGTTAGTAAAATGAGGATTCAAGGAAGTTTCTCTCTCATCCTACTAATTCAAGTCAAAATTAATGAATCCCTTAGAATTTGTCCTTAAGCATGAAAAATTATTCTGTTTCATGATAAAATTCTTTAACAAAAAAAAAAAAGGTTTGAAGTCGCGTGTGTACCGAACCGACTCTCTTAGCATTTTCGTGACAATGGAAAATAATTTTTGTTTTTTTAGTGTTTGCTTTTTCGAAAACTTTAATTCTTTCATGGAGGATGCATTTTTTGGAAATAAAACAAACGGAAAATGTTTGCTGAGAAAACAAATGCAAGAGTATTCCTACTGTGGTCGTGGTTATTTGTTTTTTTTTTTTTTTTTTAATTCTATTTTAAAAAAGATGAAAGATTAGTTGGTCTTTTTCTTAAACGACATCACTGCAACGGAAGGAGCTATTTAGTTCAGCCACATGACCAAACACATAACATGCGGCAAAGTTTTCAGGACATTCGTATTTTCCTGTTAAGTTGCTTAAATAATTTGGCGAAGTAATTCCTTAGCTTTAACTATAGGGTGGATCATTAAGTTGTTTTTAATATTTTAAACGTAGTGCATTTTGGCAGTGATCATCGTTTTCCACTCGATACTGATCCGTTTCTTCAGGATACTGCCTCAAGTATCAATTCTGTGATGCAAAAAGTGTTTAACAATGAAGCCGCCCGGCTTGCAATGACTTTGATTCTTATGACTTTGACTTATGAGAGTGCCTTCAGCCAGCTTGATCTCTAGCTAGCTGATTTCAGTTTCGCTAATTGAGTCATCTTTTTGATACGCGCGAATTAAATACAACAAACACGGGTTGTTTTCAAAAAAAAAAAAAAACAAACAAACAAACTTCTGAATACTACTTTTCGCCCTTATTACACCCGCATAGTATTTCATATTCATTGTCACATTTATCATATTCTTTTTGCCAGCCCTCATAAATTCTTCAAATATTCAATTCATCAAAATGTCGATTTCAAAAAGAAAAAAATATAAATTAACCAAAGTAATAAATAAATGCCATAAATCTTCATATTAATGAATTGGAATTTATGCCAATTTGTGTTATATTTCTTGAAATCCAATTCTTTTCCGACATGTGGATGTGCGTTGTTGCTGCCTTCCATAATCCTCTTTAGGTTAGCATAAGCATTTCAGTGTTCCTTTCTTTCACTCACATTTTCATATTTATAAATGCAAATGTGTTCTTATTAGATACAACAAAACCACTTGATATTTTTCCAGCGCGGCGCCACACCACTACGCCACTACACCACTCCATCATCAGAAAATCCGTAACAAATTCCTTAGCCTTCATTACTTCTATGTATGAAAGTGTATGCTTAGCGTTAGCACAAGTCACGCATTTGAAAGAAGAAAAAAATGAAAACCAAAGCACTTCAAAAATAGCTAAGCACAAAGCAAAAGAGAGGAGGTCTTTCTTAACGCCGCCGGCCGCAATGGATCTATATGTACAAGTGCCACCGTCTTAGGCAGAAACTTCAAACATCTACACTCCATTGGAGCTTATAATATTACCATAAGAAATCTATTCTCCCTCCTTCCTTTGAACAACCCACTCGGTTTGCAAACACAAGATAGGAAAAAACGCAACATTCCAACTTATGGCTTCTCACTGGCAGTTCGTCGTCGTCGTCGTCGTCGTCGTCGTCGTCGCCGTGCGTCGTCGCCGGTCGCCTTCCTTTTGAATAAAACAAACAAACTATTTTTTCGAGTTTCTGGTGGATATCAGATACCAATACAAATACACACAAAACAAAAACCAAAGCCAAAAAAAATTGCAATTTAACCGAAAAGGTCATTAACATTACTCTACAAACTTTTCTCTGGTGGTGAAGAGCACACTCTTACACCCTGGCTCTGATGTTACATCTATGAGCAATGAGCACTTATACATATCGCCATCATACCGCCATTCTAGGCGCACCATTTACAACTTTTAGATAGAAACAACTTTAGGTGGAAACAGACGCGGGCAATTGGACACTAATTCTATTTCTTGAACGCTCCGGTGCTCCAAACACCAGCAAATCTGTACTCGATGCCCCTTCTGTGGCAGTATGGTAGTGGCGGCGACTATAAATTGCAGTTTGTTCTATCTGAAAATGGGGAGCAGAATCTGGTAGCAAGAAATCGTGTGGAAAAACATTCACAGACGGCTGCTGGCTATACCTGCAAGGGGAAGGAATGTTTTTTCCAAACTGACTGCAGCAAATAACAGTTCAATCGGCTGGCGAAATAGTAAGGTTAGGGTTTGTTTGTGCTTATATGAGGAATAGTGGGACAGAAGAAAAGCATAATTGTAAGGACATTCATTCTTGACACTTTTGAGTAAAAGAACGAAAAAAAAAATTAAGTACTTGATAACGCGAATACCAGTTCTTGTACTTCCTATCTTAATTGATCTTTTTGCAAAGTTCTTGAAAATCTAAAGCCGCTATCAATGAATACTATTCCTGCAACTTTAAGAAATTGGAACTCGTACTTGGAAGTATAAGCATTCTTAGGATTTCTTGAAAATTTTCGAAAGTAAGTACTTGATTTGGTGCTGGTTGCGAAGGTTACCCATGAAGCTATCCAGTACAAAAATGCTTAAATATACTCATATTTGACTTGGTATTTGGAGTATCAATATCAGTCGAGTACAAGTTCTAGAATTGAAACTAATTGAAGTAGAGGCAAAACGAAATTAAATTTTATGAAATTGTTTCTCATTAATTAACACATTTTTGATATTTCTCTCAGACTCATGGATCTACCACCAGTTAACTTTCAAAGGAAAGTGAAGTGATGTTTTCCTCGAAAGTTTGTAGTTATTTTTTTTTAATTTTGAAAATGGGTCAAACTTTCACCAAATTAAAAACAAATTTAATTATTCTTAAGAATGGGAAAACTCGACTTACAGAGAATAACGACGAAACTAACATAAGACTCCTAATATAAAGCAAAACCGCTCAACTCTTAGCTAACCTCATCCGAAATAAGCTTAATTCGATTCAAGTAATTCCGAAATTCCTTCACTGTCACTGCTGCTTGAGTCTAGCTTTCCTGCTACATAGTTTGAAGTAAATACAATCAGGATGAAGGAAAAATACCCATGCTTCAAAATGAGAAAAAAAAGGACAATCATTGTCGAGGAATCAAGCAGACGAGACGAGAAACGACTTTATCGGTGCACAACAATGTTAATGGCTATATAGAGCTAGGTACATATTCAGTTGCAGATCCATGCACACTACATACAATGCTCACAAATGTATGCCTTTGTCCAAATTTGGTGTCTAGTCTCTTTGTGACTTTTTGTTGTCTAATCCTTTCTAGCCAGTTGTTGAACACAGTCGTTTCTGTTTCTATCACTTTTTTATTTTATTTTCTGTTGTTGTCTTTTAAAGCCAACTTTAGTTGAAGAGATAAGGAATAGATAATATAGCGGAACAAATAGAACGATTCTATTGTGGGGATAGAAATCCTCTATGCCTAATAGTCGACTTCAACAGCGACACAGCCAAAACAGCTTCGAGAATGGTTGTATGTGTGAGTGAGTGGCTTTTGTGCGCTTTCTTGTTTGTCGTTTGACTCTCGAGTCTTTTGTGTGAGAGTGATGGAATGAAGTTCTTTTTTAAGCGTAAAGTTAAATAGATATCACCGCGCGATGGTGAGCGAGCGAAACGATAGACTCAGCTAAAATTTGTTCATTCGAAGGAAATAATTGGTGGTAGGCGGTCAGATAGTTGCAGTTTTTAACTTTGGCTTTTTGCCTGTGACATTTGGTGCAAATGGTATGTCGAAAGACAAAGTTTTCAAAACAAAAAGAAAGACACGAGTAAGCAGGCTGTAAGTTTGTTACACAATTTGTTTGCTCTGCAAAATTGCTTGATAGTTTTGAAGGCAAATAAAGCAATGAAAGTTAAGGGAGTAGCTAGGTTCTAGTTTGTCAAATATGAAGAGTCAAAGTTAGGTTAGTTTTTTTTGGGGAACAAATTTTTCAACACATTGTTTTTCGATTTATCATAAAAACTGTTTGATGTTATTAAAAAATATTCGACGCTAGATACTTTGTCAATGGGTAAAGGATAGTGTAAGGCAAGTTATGTCAATTGAAACATTTTATCGTATAGGACTCCTTACTATTCGGATTATTCTGAGAAAAATTTCTAGAATACAATTTTTACAAGGACATATGAAAAGGATTCTCACAAAAAGTAAAAAGAGCAATTGATTTCATCATATAAATTTCAGAAGAAATCGCTCTATTCAATAAATTTATATTGAGAAATATATTTCCGCGTGGGTGACGTGAAATAACGCCCAACGAAATAAGACCAAAGTTGGAAAATTTGGTCTTATTTCGTTTTCGAAAACGAAATAAAACCAAATTTGCAATTTGGCTTTATTTCATTTGCTAAAACGAAACTAGGCCATTTTGGTCTTATTTCGTTTTTAAATTTATATAAACTCCTGTTAAAATATTTGTCAACTCAACATTTAAACTTTTTTTGCTTATAGAAGAATTCGCGCGAATTTTCTGATTAGCCAAATTGGCTCCTTTGCAATGGCCTGGTAGCTTTTTTCCCCTTAACATCTGATCGGGAGCTTGCAAAGTTCTGTTTCATAAATCTACAGCCTTTTTCTTTTGCTACGTAGGAACAGTAATTTCATATGTAATGTATGTCTATTGAAAAACCTTGTTTACTTATGTGTTTAATTGGTGCCGTGTCATATGTGAAACAGTCATATTTCCATATTTGAACATTATGGCCATTTTTAACTTTTCTAATGTGTCAAGTGATGGCAATAATTAACATTGTAAGAGTCAGGTGGCCATATTTACTTGCTCCTTTTTGGAATAAATGGTCAACATAGAAAACATTTTGAATTTACAAGAATAGACTTTAATTTATTTAGGTACCTACTTGATAAAAATTTGAATTGAGAGAAAGATAATTGTCACTCGCGCAAGGCGAACGAGCGGAAAAAAATGTTTTGCCAGAGTGAGAATCAACTTGGGGTGTGAAAAAAAAATTCGCGCAGCGGAAAAATTTGTTTGCCCCAGAGAGAATCAATTTGGGGTATGAAAATAAAAAATTCGCGCGAATTTTTTATTTTCACACCCCAAATTGATTCTCTCTGGGGCAAACAAATTTTTCCGTTGCGCGAATGACGATTATTTTTCTCTTAATTTAAATTTTATATCAAGTAAATAATTTAAAGTCTATATCTTTGGAATTCATAATTTTTTTCAATAGATAAACTCATGTAAAATAACAACGCAATTCTTTGCAAAATTTGCAGAGAAATTGTAAAAAACATCAAATGTGTTTAGAGTTGAAATACATGTTAATGTACTTATATTTACTTCGTTAATGTTGATTATATGAACGTTTGTTTAGTTTAAATTCTTTTTTTAATTATATTTTCTTCGTTATATAGGAATGTTTTTTCACTCAAAAAAGAATATTTGAAGTTCTTTTTTTTTTGTAGGAAAAAAAAATGATTTGAAGATGTCATTTGGCCATATGTTCAAATATGTCCTTGGGTGTACAAAAAAATGTTGTGAGGAATTCAGCTTTTTTTCAAACAATTATTCGGCTTGAATTCTTTTTTAAGATTGCAAAAAAGCTGAAAAACTTGTTTTGAAAATTTTGGCCTTATTTCCAAATTTTTTTTGGCGCAATTTCCAACTGACCTAAGAATTAAAGCCAAATTGGAGTAATTTAATTTTTGAAATGGAATTTGAATTTTTGAATTTATTTTTATTGAGGCTTTTATAGTGACATTATAATTTTATATAAATTCATTTATAATATTGCTGACTTAGAATTGGTCTAGCTTTTACAGATGCGTATACATATATAAAATTAAACAATTTCAAATTCGGTTTTATTTCGTTGGGCGTTATTTCACGTCACCTCCGCGTGCCTTATTGACATTAGAAATGAATTTATCAAACAAAATAACTTACCGAAAAGAACTTGTAGTGTATTGATAAATTTGAAATATGTAGGGTCATATACATATATCACAAGAACGCATTCTTACATGAAAAAAAAGAAATTTTTTTTTTTATAGGTTTGTAATAAAAAGTGAAGTTCAAAAGCTTGACTGTTTGTACTGTGCTACATGCTAAAGTGAATTTACTGTCTTCAAAATAAATTTGTAAAGACGCTTCAACAAGAACTATTAAATAAGACAGGTACTTTGAAAATAAATAGATATTCTTATTTTACGAGGGCGGGCGGTCAAAAAGATACCTACTTTGTACTTAACCTTCATAAGAAAAACAAACATTTTGAAATAGTGTCGATTTAACTCGATAAAATTGACCCAGAAATGCTTCAACTTCTTTGAACTGTCGGAAAATACTTTTTCTCGAGATTTCTACAGTAGGAATCCTCTTGATGAGTGACGTTTTCAAGCTTAGGAACAAAAAGAAGTCACACGGGTTTAAGTTATGAGAATACGGTGGATGGGGCAGCAGTTTGAAGACCAATGCGACCAATTTGGCATGGAGCTGTGAGCTGGTGCGTTGTAGAAGAGTAATTTTTCTTTAATTTAGCGTCAAATAAGCTCATAGGCAGCAGTATAGGCAGACCCCTCTTTACCACTGGGCCCAGGGCCCCGCAATCACCAGGGGCCCCCAAGTTGCTGAAACATCACTTAACCTCTTTTGGTCTATTTCCAAGAAAAAAAAAATATTTCGATACAATTTAAGATGCATAAAGAAAGATCAGAATTCGTACTTTCCTTGCTGAACAACAACCTTTGCTTAACAATTTAAATCACATTCGCTGCGAAATTATATTCAAATTAAAACAGAAATATGAATAACTAACTGAGTGGCAATGCAGTTTGCTTTCTGACAGAAAAAAACACACACATTTTTAATATCACTGTATCTGCATGAAAAAATAAAGATAATGGTGTTTCTATATTTGCAACGCGCCTACAAGTTTGCATCAACGCAGTAACTCATACATAGGCGAATTAACTATCCGTCGGATGAACGGCACTCAATTTTTTAAGATTTCAAGGTAAAGATGTAAAGAGTTTTAGTTTTTGGCCATTCAATGAGATAGATGAAAGATTACACTTCTCACTAGGACAGGCACGAGAGACCAGAGAAGCATTTAGTCTTTGCAAAAAAATGTCCAAGCTTGTATTTATCATACTTACAGAACTTTGGATCTCTGTATTGCAAGGAATTAATAAAACAAGTACTTTACTTCAAAAACAAAATATTCGGCCCTAGCGAGGTAACCGTCGGAGCGGAATTTTCTCCGATTTCCTCCGAATCGGACGAATCGGACACATTTTGCTTGTCGGAGAACTACCTCGAAGCAAATTTCGGAGGAATCGGAGAAAATTCCGCTCCGACGGTTACCTCGCTAGGGCCGATTACCCTGGATGTTGCAATAAATTTGCTGAGTGCAATAGATGAATTTATAATTGGGCTCAGGGACAATTTTGATAACTTTGATTCATCAGCCAGACAAAAAAAACCGGATTCCGAATATAAGAACCTTTCTGAAAGAATGAGGTGTAGACCAGACTTTTTTTGACGGCTCTGGACCCTCAGTAATTCTGACTGCGAAAGAAAGATTTAAAATTGAAACCTTTCTTCCCATTGTCGACACACTAAGCGTTCATTTGAAACAGCGACTAGGTTCGTATACGAAGATTGGCCAACGTTTTGACTTTTTTTTCGATTAAGAAATCTGAACTCAGAAGACTTAAAAGAGAACTGCAAATCTTTTGCTAAATTTTACACCGAAGATGTGAACAGAGATGAGACGAAAATGAAAAAAACTGACAACATTCTAGAGCTTTATAATTTTTTAAAAACTAATAAAATTGAAGATGAATTTCCAAATGTTGAAATTGCACTAAGAGTTTTCTTAAGTATGATGGTGACCAATTGCAGTGGAGAAAGTTCCTTCTCTAAGTTGAAAAGAATCAAAAACGAACTCAGAACTACAATAATTCAAGAAAGATTGGCATGTTTGTCGCTGATGTCAATCAAAAGCGACATCCTCAGAGGCATCGATTTTGAAGATGTGATCAATGATTTTGCTAATCTCAAATCAAGAAAAAGACCCCTTCAATAAATATTCCTTTCTTTCTCCTGAAAAAATATAGTCTGTGTCACTATATTGTTCTTTAAATTACATTCTCAATAACTTATTTAATTGTATGTTATTTAAATTTTGTTTATTTTTGAATTTTTATATGAAATATTTATTTTTGTTTTTATTTTTACATTGTTTATGTTCATATTTAAAATGCTGCAATAACTATTTATCTTTTTAATGAATTTAAAAAAATTATTTATTTAAAAAATTAAAAGAATAAATATCAATTCAAAGTTATGTGATTTTTTCTGTATACCTTTATTACACAACAAAACATTTTTATATAATCATACAGGGGCCCCATTTTCGAAAAGTGCCCAGGGCCCCCAAAAGGGTAAAGACGGCCCTGAGTATAGGCGATTTGGATCAGACCTTCTGAATCCCAGAAAATGGTGGTCGCCGAAGCGCATGTTCGCCAGCTGAAGTTCACTTTTTGAATACTTGTTACTTGATCTCTCTATAATGTGTACCAGAGGTTCTATGTTTCATTAACTGTCAAGAAACGATTCAACGCGTAAATAGCTTAAACTACTGCTCTGGGGTGGTGTCATGTTGTTCGAAGAAACCAAACGTAGCCTCAAAACCACCGACAACTTTTTCATACTCAAAATTTCATGCAGAATATGACCCACACAATCTTTTGAAATACCCACTGGCAATTACTGATCATGGTTTATTGACCAAGAAGCTCCAAATCGATACCTACCACTTTTTCATCAATGTAAAGGCCGCGTATACGACAGCGTCTACTAGAAACCAACTATAAGGAGTAATGGCTAGTTTTGGCATCCCAGAAAACTAGTCCGTCTGTGTAAGATGACGATGGAAAATTCAAGGTGTTCATCATGGTTGAAAAACAATTCAGTTATGCACTTGATGTCAAGAAGGTTTTATAGACAAGCCGATGCGCTGTTATGCAAATTCTTCAACACGTCAACATCAAAGGCACAATTTTTTCAAAAGTCTGTCCAGCTACTAGGATAGCACATGACATTGACATAATTGGAAGAACACAGCGTGATGTCAGTGGAGCGTTTGTGAGCCTTGAGACGGAGGCCAAGAAAAAGGGTCTAGCGGTTTATGAGGGCAAGATCAAGTCAATGCTGTCAACATGCAAAGACACTCAATATCGACGTCTTGGAACCAACGTCAGTTTAGATAGATTTAACTTCGAGATAGTTAAGGACTTTTTTAGTATTTATGATACGCTGTAAATTCAAACAACGACAACATCGCTGATATCAAATGAAGAAACACTCTTAGTTGCTTCTTTAATTAAATAGTAAAGTCCT
Source organism: Sphaerophoria taeniata (assembly GCA_943590905.1). Lineage (NCBI taxonomy): Eukaryota > Metazoa > Arthropoda > Insecta > Diptera > Syrphidae > Sphaerophoria > Sphaerophoria taeniata. Next base: position 25,196,266 of record OX016541.1, read on the forward strand.
CGCTCGAGCAACTAAAGTGCTCCGGTAAATAGTCTTCGAATCCAACCGGAAATTCTTCGGAGAAGAGGAACCCTCGACTCTGGCAGTGCATACAGATGGTAGAGGCCCTTAACCAATTAGGCCTCGTCCTACCAGGACTGTAGCTCTGTAGACTTAAGTAAGTTCGTAAGTAACTACCTTATAATTAGCTTCGCAGTACCGCATTTTGTCATCCTTAGTTCCCAAGACCTTGTTTTCAATTTCGACCTGTAGACCACAAATTCCTTTTATTATTATTATTATTTTTATTAAACAAACATAAATGCTTAGAATAATAATATGGAATACAGCGGTAGCGTCAGAGGCTTTCTGCTGTGTACAAAAAAGTATTTATTTTTTTTATTTTTTATTTTTGATGAAGTGATTTGCGGCGACCAGTTTCCCCCAAAATGTTGGTCAGCGAAACCATCATTCTAGGAGCCCCCAGCCGCCACTAACTTAAAACGATAAGTTGAATTGTTAAATTTCTATGTCTAGTTCCAGTTTTTGTAATAAGTTAAATACATTTTGAATATTGTGTTCTGAAGGAACTTCAAGGAGGTTTTTTAGATTATTATTTTTGAAATATTTCATACATATGTTATTGATTTTTGTACAATCGTTGGTAAGATGTTGAATTGTTAATCTTGATTGAGTGGCACAGAGATGGCAAAATGGTGGAGGTTCCTTGTTGAAGAGGTGTTTGTGGGTCAGACGTGTATGGCCGAGACGAAGGCGAATGAAGCATTTTAACATTTTTGGTTTTGAATTGGGTGGATATATTTGGCGATCCCTGTTAGGGTTGATTGCGGAGTAATGGTGTTGGTACACGTTCCAGATTTGGGTTTGTTTCTGTTTCCAATGTAATGTTAATCGGTTTTGGAGGTCCTTTTTGCTGGGTTGATATTGAGAAATAGCAACATTGTCATTATTTGAGACTGTTTTTGCTGCAAGGTCGGCCGCTTCGTTTCCAAAAATACCAGTGTGTGCTGGGATCCATACTATTTTTATTTTTGATCCATAGGATATCACGTTATCACGAATCTGGGTTATAACAGGTGAATAATTGGTGATGTTTTTTATTGCATGAACAACTGAGAGGCTGTCTGTATATATTACAGTGTTCTTCTTGTTCCTAATGGCAATCTTTGTAGCCTTAAGGATTGCATACGCTTCTATCGAGAAGATGGAGAAAAAGGTGGGGAGTTTCTCTGCTAGGATTGTATTGCCGTCGCTGTTAACTATTGCCATACCAGTTTTTTCATCGTTTTTTGAGCCGTCGATAAACAATTTGTTCCAGGTTGAAACAGAAAAGGAGCTGTTTAGTTCGTTGAAGAGTTGGATGAATGTTTCCCTTGGTGTTGAATCTTTGTTGAGATGTGACAAACTAATGTTGATTGCTTCTTTTGGTAGAAGCCAGGGTGGATTTCTTGGAACAGGTGTACTCTTTATGTTTAAAGCTATATTTAGTTCCCGAGCTACTGTAAGCGATTTGTATAATGTTGATGGAGTTTTTGGTATTTTCTTTCTTTTCAAAATTTTTGTTGCATCGGACATTATCGGAGAGCAGTAGGATCCATATAGTTTGGGAATGAGACGAGAGGTCAAGACGTCAACTCGTTCTTCGATGCTTAGAAATCCACCTTCAATCAATAGGTTTTTTATTGGTGTAGTCCTGAATGCCTTGAGTGATGTTCGTATAGCAGCGTGATAAGATGAGTATAGATGTTTTAAATTTGATTGTGAAGTTTTGCCATAGATAACAAGGCCGTAGTCGATTTTGGATAGGATAATTGCTTTAGTGACATTGATCAGAGTATTTGTATGAACAAGACTATTTTTTGATGAGAGATAACTTATGATATTTAGTCTGGAAACTAGAGCTTTCTTTAATTCTAAACAATGTTGTTTGAAATTAAATTTATCATCAAAAATTACACCTAAGACTTTTAAATAATTCACAATTGGTATATTAACGTTATTAAGACTAATATCAAATCTAGTGCAATTAAGTTTACGACACACGTGTAGGTGTTTACTTTTATCTAAAGAAATTATTGCTCCTGATTTTTTACACCAGGTCTTGATATCATTTAGAATGAGGTTAAATACATTAACATATGAATTGTTTTTATTACATTTAGATATTATGTACAAATCGTCTGCGTAAAGAGTATGTTCAATACTTTTATATTTACAAATTATTTCACTCAATTCATTGAATGCTATAGTGAAAAGGGTAACAGAAAGAGGCGATCCTTGAGGGATGCCGTTATATACATTAAACGTTCCTGAAAAAGTATTATTTATTTTTGACTTGAATTTTCTATTTGTTAAAAAGCTTTTTATATAGCTGTAGAGTTTTGGACCGATCTTCCATTTGGATAGAGTGTCTAAAATAATGTGTACACCGATTCGATCAAAAGCTTTTTCAAAGTCGATAGAGATTAGCGAAACGTGATTTTTAGATGAGAGTGCGGATGAAATGAATTCGTCGACATGAAGAAGGGCATCAATGGTGCCGCGTCCTTGTCTAAAAGCTACTTGATTCGGATGGATAAGGTTGTGCCTTTCGGCGAACCAAAGCAATCTTTTAGAGACGATTTTTTCCATTATTTTACTAATGCATGGCAAAAGTGAAATTGGTCTATATCCGTTTGTGTTGCTAGCACTTTTATTTGGCTTAGGAATCGGAATAGTGACAGACATTTTCCACATTTGAGGAATACATCCGTGGTCGAGGATTAAATTGAAAAGATTAATTATTCTTTTTTTCATTTCGAAAGGTGCATTTTTTACCATTGCATACGAAATCCTGTCGTGCCCTGGTGTGTTACCTTTAACAGATCGTAGGCAGCTTTCAAGTTCTAAATAATTCATTGGCAATTCAATTAGTTTCGCGCTTGGAGATGGTTCAAAACTTGGATGGTATCTTGACAAGGCAGATTGTTTTGATTCGAAGAATTCATGAGAAAAATTGCTGTCTTGAGAATAGTTTGACCAGGTTTTGGCAAAATGCTCAGCGATTTCAGATGGATCAGTTATGGGGTTCGGGGTAGAATCTATAACTTTTATCGAGGTTGGAACATAGTTACCCGTTAACGTTTTTATGTCTGCCCATATTTTTTTGGTTGGGGTATTTGGATTCAGGTTCGATGTGAAACTTTCAAAGCTTTCTTTCTTGGATTCCTTAGCTTTTTTTCGAAAGATTGCATTTGCCTTGCGATATCTAATTAAGTTGTTATTGTTGGGGTGTTTGCAGTAAAATCTCCATAAACTTTGCTTATTTTTGCGCAGGGTTGCAAGTTCGGCATTCCACCAGGGAACTATGGTTTTAACAGGTTTTTGTTTTGTTTGGGGTATTGCTACGTTGGCTGCGGATCGAAGACTTTTAGTTATGATAGCTGCTTCCTTGTTGATGTTGGTTGACAGGGGGTGGTTTTTTAAGTAGACTAGAGTGTTTTTTTGGAAAACGTTCCAATTTGCGCGAGCTAATTGAAACTTCGGGGCAGGTGTTGGGTATGTTTTTTGATGGCCGAGTAGGATGGTTGTTATAATTGGGAAGTGATCACTTCCGTGTAAAAAATCTTTTCTTATCCACTTTGTTTTTGGCTGTAGTACAGGGGATATGAGGGTAAGATCTACGTGTGAAAAAGTGCCGTGTGTAGAAAAATGTGTTGGCCTGCCGTCGTTTAAAGTAACTAATCTGGTGTTCATTAAGAAAGTTTCGATTTCTTTTCCTCTGGCGTTTGTACAGGGGGAACCCCAAAGTGTGCTCCATGAGTTAAAGTCACCTATCAAAATTACTGGAGTAGAAATTGAATCCAAAATAGATTCCAAATCCATAGCAGAGAAAGGTTGATTTGGGTGGATGTACATTGAAGCTATTGTTAATTTCATTGGGGTCAATATTTCGGTTATTATATTACTAATGAAATGTTGGAGTCTATTAGTATGAGCTTATGGGGAATTGATTTTTTAATGAGGATGCATGTGCCTTGTTTAGAATAGGTATTTGTTGCAAAATTATGGGAATATGATTGGTATTGCTTGGGAGATTTAAAAGTATTATTTATGGGTATATGTGTCTCTTGGAGGCAGATTATATCTGGCTTGTTTTCTCTAATTAAGATTTCAAGCTCATTGTAATTGTTGTGGTATCCGTTCAGATTCCATTGAAGAATCTTTAGGAGTAAATTGTTGTATTTTACAGACTTTTGAACAGTATTGGGACAATACTGTGAAAAATCTGAGGGTGGTAGTATTGATGGTGATTTGTTATGACTCTGTCGCCCACGGGCCGAGTCACTCAAATCTGACAATAGATTTGATTGACTCGACCCCTGAGCGACAGAGTCTTTATTCGGAGTTATTTTTTTATGATTAGATGTCGTCATCATTATCGGAAAAGTTGTCGTAATCCATGGGAGTGTTTTTTCCGTTGCGATTATACTGCTGTTTAAGAGAAGCAGCGTTAGTGTTGCTTGGTTGTTTGTTTAAATGAGAGAGTTCTGTAGTTGTTGTATTGAGGTTAAGAGTTTTGTTTTGTTGATCAATTAAATTTGTTGAAGCGGAGAGAATAGGAGATTGGGATTTTTCGGTTGGAAGTGTTAATGGCGTTGGTGAAGAAGAGAGAGTATGGGAATGTGGTTGTGGTTTTTCGTTAGAGAGAGATGAAGAGTTTGTGTTATAAACTTTGTTTTGATATATTGTATTCCTAACGGGAATTACCGTAATATCAAAGTTTGTGTTGGGAGTTGGTTTATTTGAGTTTGAAGAAGGAGAAATAGAAGCAGATTGTGTTGTTGTAGGAGAATCGGTAGATGTTGCAGGGCATATTGGGATAGCTGTTAAAACCGAGTGATCTACACTTGTTGATGGATGGGGGTTAGAGATTTGTACGGTATTTTTCAATATGGAAGTGAAAGGAGTAGAGAATGATGAGTTGACTCGGTTTTGTTCGCTGTAAATTTTTTTAGCCTCGGCCATACTACATTTCTGTATGGTTTTGATTTTGAGGGTCTCTTTTGCTTGGATGAATCGTGTGCACACGGGAGAAGAAGATGGGTGATTTTCTTTACAGTTTGCACATTGGATTCGTGTACAACTTTCAGGGTCATGAGGAGGAAGATTACATGTAACACATGTTTGATCTCTTGTGCACTTTTTCACGGTATGCCCTAGAAGTTGACAACGTTTGCACCTCATGGGGTTCGGGAAATATTCCTGGACCTTTAGATTATACCAACCCACGTTAATTGACGTGGGTGGGCGGAATAAATCAAAAGTGAAAAGAACTAGACCCGTTGCACGTTGTACACCGTTTTCATTCTTTGTAAATTTATACACTTCAACTACTCCCTGGTCACGCATTTCATTAACTATTTCGGTTTCAGTCACGTTAATAAGACAGGGTGCGTAAACCGTGCCCTTCGAGGAGTTAAGTTGGCTGTGGAGTGAGACCATTATTGGACATAAATTTGAGAGCATTGTTTTAGATAAAAACAGTTTAGCAATGTTTTCGGATCTTGTAAAAACAAGCAGGTTTCCATCACGAAGTTGCGTAATGGAGTCATAGGAGGTACTTATACCGTCTATTGCTTTTTTAAGCAAGAAGACGCTAAAGGCTGTTAGGGGTTTTTCAGGATCGGCTGGGGAAATTACAATGAATTTTGGATTTTTGGAGTTTAGTTGAGTGGGGAGAATTAGGGAATTTTCAAGCGGGGAAAAAGTGTTTTTCTTTTTTTTTCTTTTTGGAGCATCGGTATGATGATTAAATTCATCAAACCGATTGCTCGAAAGCCCTAGAGGCCCTGAGGCCATATCTTTCTAACACTGACACTTATTTGCGAGCACTTATAGGGGAAAGTGGAGCTTAAATAAAGGAAAAGGACGGAAAGTTGAACACTCGCGAAGGAAGGAAAGAAAAGGAAACACCAAATTTGCAGAGAGAGAACTATCGATACGATGTTGTCGGCTCCGAGGTTAGACGGTGACTGACAAATTACTTAGATAACAATAATGTATGAAGCGGTCTTTAATTCTTTCACGATTCTCCAAAAAAAGCAAGTGCAAAAGGACCGATAAAATCAATTGACACATGAGAATTTTATTTGCTTAATTGTTTACTTATGAATGAGAATGGAATATGGGGGCTAAAAGGAAAACTTAGTCTGCTAATATAATTCTTGCCTAAATTCGTAATATAGGTACACGTGGACTTGTCTCGGTTACTCATGATACTCTTATGACACCAAAAGCCAGTTCTTAATTGTAGTGGAAAACTTAAAGTTTGTCATGGTACAAAATTCAAGCAAACCATATTATCATAATTGACGAATTAATTCTAAGCTCATTACTAAAATAAAACAAAAGTGTGACCTTTACAATTTTCTCTTTTTTCATAATTTCTCATATCTCATTGTTCTTTTTTCAAGCTAATGACACGCAATTAATGTTTCATTTTTTTAGATAACAACCAGCACGAAAATCAAGAAAAACATTTGAGTAAGACTGTTTTCTTTGATTTTTCTTATTCAAATAAAACGAAATCATGAATTACACACATAACTTAATTAGGCCACTTTACACAAAAGATAATGTCCTTAAAACTGCTGATAATGAACTTAGAATTATTTGCCTTTTGACCCACCAGAACCGCCTACTGCTGTCGGTCGTAGAGAATAACTCAAACATCTTCCATAATAATTTAATTATTTTTCATTCATAGACAACGATGTCGATAACATTTTGTCGTTTTTCAAACATTGGATCACTTAAAGCTTTAAAGGCCAAAGCAAGAGTTCATATTACCTGAAGCAAAAACTGACCATCTTTGTTGTTATATTTATTTTTATCTCAATTGTAACAAAAATAGCTCAAAAACTCAAGAAGACACATCAATAACGGCATTAGTCTCGATGCAGTTGTTGTCGCCAAAAGACTGATAAGCAAAAAATACAATGCGCCGGGTACAACGACTTGCATGAAACAAGACCAAAGATAAATGTTCAGACGAGTCAATACTCATTTATCCCTGCAAATAGACATTGAGATAGCGTTATATGGCATAAAAATATCACAGGAAAAAGGAATAGATTCCTATGGCAATTGTAATAAATTAATTTATGTTTGCACGATAACAAGGAACAAACAAACAAATAAAAATACAATATGCATTCACGAACAACATGAAATGAAATATATTTGGTCTCAATGAATTCGGGTCAATTTATTTTCATTGATTGTTGACTGCCAAAATCCGGTACTTCAAACAGAGGGAGTGAGCTAAAGTAGAACTCTGCTCGTGCATCTGAACAAAGCAAAAGAATCAAGTTCGGTCGTTAAATAAAACTGTTGTTTGATTTTTATTATATGCAAGGTGCATGAATTGCATTCAAATGGTTTTGAAGGACGTAGTATGGGAGTTTCGAAATTATTGACTCTTGTATGTAGCACCTTGACGAACATTTCCGAGGTTAAACTATGTAATTTTATTTGTCATTGAAACAAAAGCATGCGACGCTGGCGCATGGTTAATTTGAATATTCATTTGATTTTTATTGGCAGATGAGAAAAATGAAAACACACAAACAATGCTTGCTCAGCCATTTGTCACTGATTGGCGTTTAATTTGAATTCGGATAACGACCAACTGAATTTTTATTTTTATTATTTGTAATAACATGTTATTCTTATTAATCGTTATTTTAACAGCTTGATTTTAATTTTTTTTACATTTTTTAATTAGTTAAGCTTATTCCAGCTAACATTTAATTGTTTTGGCAGGGCCTACTACAAAGTATGTACTCTCAAAGCCTCAAAGCAAAGTATTTCAGAGCCAAGCGACCGAAACACTCGGATTCGACGTTTGGAAGACGCTTGTAAACACACAAAGCCTGTGGGTAATTGCAGCAAGTCAGGCAAGAAAAAAGTAAAAATTGAGTTCGTTAAAAATACGCTTGGGGAAGGAGGTTTACTTTTTTCATAGCAGCATCATCATCATTAGCAAAATTTATGATGCAACTGTTGTCTCTAAAAATGTTCTTTTTTTCTTAAATCGACAGTTTGAGCAAGTCACCTCAACGCAATTTTCTATTAATTCAACAATCCCACGTCACCTATTAAAAACTCAAGAAACAATTATAATTTAAGGGCTCAAGAACTTTGTACTCATAATTAATTTGAACAATCAAAAAACAAACTTCTCTCCCTAGCCCACTTATTATTGTGTCACCCTTAATTTTCAGCAAACTTTAACCATCTAGGTACCTTAGCGCTAACTCAACACAAAAATATAATTTCCAATCTGCTTAAATGTCGCCAAGCCCCCATTTCATCCGCCCTCCTTCAATTCGCTCACCTGAGCACTCATTGGCCTTTTTATATTGTTTAAAATTTTATATTATTATTGGCAAGGCTATACCTATACCGATCTCATCTGGCCAAATGAAGTAGAATTTTTTTTTTTCGTTGGTTGTATTTTCCCGAACACCAGGGAAGGTGTTTATGCAAATTAGTGCACCTTCAGCTAGAATAACTTGAATAAAATGAATGTGAAAGAAGAAGAGCTTCGACAGGATTTTTCGATTCGAATGTGTACCTATATTTGTCCCAAAAAAGTTGTTTTTTGTTTCAAAATTGAAGTCCCACAATGATTAAATGATTCTGAAAATGTGACTGAAAACTAGCAAAACCGGATTAGTTAGTGCTTCGTCTCCCCCATGCTGCCCACCACTCACTCGGATGAAAGTGGTTTAACTCGGGACTTAACATTTCATATTCAAAAGTTTCTACTTTATTCATCATCATCCATGGCATCACTTCGCCCCATTGTTGCATAATTGAAATCGCATTGCCCTTGTGTTCAGAATATTTAAGTGGATGAAGAATGCTTTTCTTCCTAAAGGGCACAATTGCGGAATGCCGCACCAGATCGAGAGCACCACGATTGCCAGCAAGTCGAGTCCGTGTTTCCCAAATGAGGAGAGAAAATATTTTTTGTTTGGACAACCCCAGAACCCAATTCGATGCCACAAAAGGGTGCATGGTTGTTTTATTACAAAAAAAAAATATAGACTTACAGCCCGATTCTCCCCATCATCACTGATACCTCACAAGTCACAAGAAGAGGTAAAATTGATTTTGTGACTTTTTCGGATTCTCCCCCAAAGTCACAACTTGTGAGAGTCACAAAAACAATCGATATTGTGATCTCCTTCAGAGCAGGTCATAACTAGAAAATTGTTTGAGATTTGACATTTTGATTATGAATATAGTGAAAAAAAAGGAAGGAAGAGAAAAGACATATGCTCTTTTTCTGTTTTCTTTATTCTTTTTCTTTGTTCTTTGAAATAACACAACAATAATAAAAGTAACCCAAATACACAACCTCTATTTGCGTTGCCAATTTTGACGAAATTGCATCATATGCTGCGCTGAAACACATATTGCAGTTACAAAAAATCCAGTGTGGCAACGCATTTTCATATTCACATTGGCTGTGGTGAGTTTCCTTGTGACTTTAGTTGTGAGGATTTGGGGAGAATCCGATAAATGTTATCGAATCACAACAATCCTCACAAGAAATAGTCACAAGGGCTTATGACTTGTGATTCCTCACAAGGGGGAGAATCAGGCTGTTAAGTAATGGATTACATACTGGCTCGGTCCATTGTGCACAAAGAGCAGGGAAAAAAATGAATTAAAATTACCATTCAGACGATTGCAATCAAAGTGGTTTGAATGTGCTGCAGAGGTTGGGGATTTTTTCGAACAATGCAAAGTAAAAAAAAAATGATTTTAATTGAAATCGATGTTAAATGCCAAGATGGCCTATAAGACGCATACCACATGAAAATGAAGTCCTTAGGGGTGAACGTTCGAGGCATGACCATCCGATGCGGTGGCGATGTCGACTATAAACATGACGGCAACGCAACGATGACGATTGTATTTTGATGAATGCGTACTTAATATTACATGCGCTGTTATATGGACACTTCAAGTCTCAATCTCAATATTATAATGATTTTCTTTCTTGCATTCTGGGGGAACGATTGAATGAGTGCTCACTTCTTCGTTGTTGTCTGTTGGGGTTCTTCGAGAAGATACGTGATTTTGAAATATTTTCTTATCGAGATTTGCATGTTAAGGGTAAAAGTTTTTTGGTTGACACATTTCAATCCGATAAAATGGTCTCAAGCTCTCAAGGCTTTTGGGCATCAGAGAATGACATCGAAATGATGTTATTTCACAACTTGCTTACAAAACGAGGTTGTGTTATCGAATACAGATTCAAATTAAAAAATTAATTAATGTGTTATGTTCATTTGTAACTTGAATGAACCCTCTTATTTATCGACAAAAAAGTCAACGTCATCGCATCGATGTGTCACTTGGGTGCTTCCTTGAGGTAAAGAAATGAAGATCCATCACTTGCTTGTGGCTTTCAAGTTCTCACGAAGTTCGACCAAACCCGTAGGTCCGGTTAAGAAGCATTACTGTGAGGTTGAAGTGTATGACTTCGAGTGTCTTTAATAAATTATGTCAAGTTCAACAACATTTCTTTTTCAGAACGAATATACGTCGTTCCTTTACTGTCAATAGTGTCTTGACCTATTCATCAAGCTAAACAATTTATAAAAAAGACAAACCGAAGGCGATAATATCTGTCTGTCTACTTTTCCCTCTCTTTTTCTCTCTATCTTTCCTCCTCCATATTTTAAGCCCTTGAAACCCTGTTCTTTCAAAAGTCTGGCATTAATCTCAAAGAGTTTAGCTAAACTTCAATGGTGTCCTTCAGGGCAACGTTTTCGATACTATCTTTTTAAAACATTTCTAATAACGTTAATGTAACCTTAAAGAATATCCCTAGTATATATTGTCTTCAGCTTTTGTGTTATCGCATATACCCATTAGCCTCTTGCTTTTCAATATGGGTAATAAATTTTCCCGACCTTGAAACCGTTTTAAGTAACTTTGTAAAATTTTCATAATCTTTTCATTGTCTTAAATTATAATAACATTCAAATTGCCTTTGTCTTATCACAAAATGAGAAAAAAACCTTTTACAAATTCTTTCTTTCTTTAAATTAAGATAATACAAAAAAAATCCCATCGTTTCACAATAAACCCTCTAAGTTATTGAAAAAGAAACGAAAAAAATGAAAATTCATTCAATGCAGAGAGAATAAATTCCAGACATAATCAGCAAGTAAAAATATTCAAGAAAAAATAAGGCCAACAAAAAATTTCTAAAACAGTAAAACCATTACAATATCGCACCCTTGAGGAATCTGTAAAACACCGTCCTAACGTTTTTCCCCCTTTTAGACGTTTCTAATCAGTTTTTTACAAACTGTGAAAAATGCACCATTCACCATCACCAGGCCTCCGCTAGAACTTTGCATAGCACAAAACAAAAACCTTAAAAAATTGTTGAATGGTGAAAAAAAAAATTAAAACTAAATTTTAATCCTGAGGTGCAATTTAAACAGACCAACCCAATAGCGAAAATTGTGTCCAAATTGTTCTTATACTCATATAAAAACAGTGGATAGTCATTTTACCACCTGAGTGTGCTCTATGGTGGAAGGAAAAAAAATCCCAACCAAATCTCTGTCCAGGTTATCTTACAGGTAACCTTTAGGGATTTTCGTGATCTGTTCCCATAATTTGATTTCCACTTGGGTTAGTTTTATTTCTCTTGCTGTAAGGTTGCGTTGTTGTTGTTGCCTATTTTGCTTTGCTAGCAACGACGACTGTGAATAGGAACAAAAAAATATTTCTAAGCCCGCTATAATTTTATGAGGTTTGTAAACGAAAGTTAATCTAATGGAATTTGTACAATAGTGGAATATATAGTAAACTGAAGTCCAAGGTGCGTCCTCGCGCTACGTCGTAAAAGTTAGGGTGCATCGGGTAAATAAGTGTTCTACCTTTTTTGTGGGTTAAATTTAAGTAATCGAATTTGTTTTTTGTTCAAAGATACATTTTTTGATAAATAAATTTATGTGTGAAAAAAAGAACCAATTTTGTTAAATTAAAAGGGATACCATGAAAATTGGGTTAGAGTTTATTTTGTTACAAATCTAATTCAAGGGGAAAAAAGGATTTTTGGTTGTCTCTAAATAAAAAATGTAGTATATAACATTAATCTAATATGTACGTTAATTTAAGTTGATGACAGGTTTATCACTTTTTGCCAACGGTCAGTTATGGAGTTCACAAAATTGGACTACGAGTTAGGGTGCGATTTATTTGAACAACAGATAAATACATTCAAATTACTACATCTTTTGAATTCCTATGAGCTTAAGTTTGGTTTGAAGATCCTTGCAGAAGCAGATATGTTGTAGTTTCAGGATTGAAGCTAGAACAAACTAGACTAGTCCGCTGTCTTCGGAATTCCTACAAAAGGATTTTTTTGTCGAAGGAGTGACAGAGACTTTCTCTGACACATTTACTGCCCAATTTCCAATCGATAAGACGCCCTCGTTAATTGCATCAACACCAACCATGCCAACAAGACAACTTTTCATAAGCTGAAGGTCACCACTCATCAGCAAAATGGTGTTTATCACAATGGCGTAATAGCCTTGGTACTTTATTCCTATAAATGGAGAAAAGTAAAGGTCCCATATTGGAACCCTGCGGAAGTTCGCTAGATATTGGCATGAAATTGGAAGTTTTCTTTCCCAAAACAACTGCTTGAAATCTATGGGCGAGATAAGGAGAAATAAGTCTCCGTAGAAAAATTGCAGATTTTTAAAAAAATTCGAGAAAAATTGGTGGAGAAGGAGAATCAACAATTAAACTGTGCATGAATCTAACACTTTTCGCACCCGTCCGACAACCTCCAAGAGTGATCTTTGCTGCTATGGCCAGGGCATAGCCCGGACCCGGCTAAAGAAGACTGTTTTTTGGAAAAGAAAGCCAGAAATTTATTTATGAATTATTTTATCCAAGACTTTGGACAGGAAAGGGAGGACGGCCTAGACTCCGTGTATGTTACCCAGTTGAACCTCTTAGGAAAAACTCTATAATTTTAAGTGTGTCAATTTGCCACAGAAAAGTGCTTCTCAGCTAATCCGTTGGGCGTCGGAGAAGGCCCCCTAAATTGTGTATGACAACGCTGAAGATTCTTCGAAACTTAGGCCTGGGCTCGTTAGAGCTGTGCCGCAGTCTTCATCACTTAAAAAGTTTTAAGGACAGAAACTAAAGGCTTAAAAAAATGAAAAAATTTTAAACATTAAGTTCCAAGCCTCTACTTTCATTGGAAAATGGAAACAGGTCGTGAAACCTCGTTGATTAAGAAATACATATTTTTAAAGTTGTTAAGTGAAAAAGTCACACAAACATGGATTTATGAATTTGGAAAAGTCTGATTCAAAACATATTGGTACAGCTTCCTCTCTTGTTTTGTCTTATCGTCTTTATTAAAAAAAATAATTTAGCAAACTGGCTGCTGCAGATGTTGAGCAATATTTCCATTTCCTTTTCCATTTTTTTCGTGTTTCATTCTTCATCTCCAATTGAATAAATTTAAATTTGTTAAATTCTTTATTTCGTTTTTATTTTTCTTAGCGACAACAAAATAAATTCGAATACACAAGCTCGTGCACTTACTTGGTATGCAAATGAGAACAACAGCGACAGAAACGATGAAGACTGCACCAGCAACAGCAGAAATAGCAATCACCAGCAGAGAATTGGCTTTGAATGCCGTCTGCACTTCGACTCAACAAGGTGGCCGGTTTGGCGCGACAGCACCGACGAAGGACGAAAGGTATAACAACATTCAGCAGCAGCTAATACACTCCGTGGAATATGGAGACTTATGTTTCCAGCAGGGTTATAAAAGCTTTAGTTTGTATACACCCAAAGAAAAAGCTTGGTAGAATCAAGCACGTTTCTTATTTGATTTAGCGTCAAACAGAAACGTGCTCATTTTCAACAACGCCGCGTGATCAATTTTTGATAAAACAAAAATTTTAATGTTACATTGTTCGTGCTCAATTTCGTGATTAAATAAGCACTATACCTAGTTGACTTAGCACTTTCATACTCAAAAAAACACGAAATTTTAAAAATATTCTTGCTTGCTTGAACATGAAAAGCTGTTTGAGTGAGCACATTCATTGTTTGGTTACAACTTCCGTGATACTTTTGGTACGAAAAACATGTTTATTTAACAATGAAAGTGCTTCATTTAAAATGTTCGTGCTCACATGATCACAAAAGGATTTTTGCTTAAGCATGAATTGCTTGTTGATTAAGCACGTTCATTGTTTGGCAAACACGTTCGAGATACTTTTAAAATGAAAATAGTGTTTATTTAACAATGAACGTGCTTGCATGAGCATGATAGACTTTTTGATTAAGCACGGTAGGATTGGTGATTAAGCACGTTCATTGTTTGGCAAACACGTTCGTGATACTTTTAAAATGAAAAGAGTGTTTATTTAACAATGAACGTGCTTGCATTAGCATGATAGACTTTTTGATTAAGCACGGTAGGATTGCTGATTAAGCACGTTCATTGTTTGGCAAACACGTTCGTGATACTTTTAAAATGAAAAGAGTGTTTATTTAACAATGAACGTGCTTGCATGAGCATGATAGACTTTTTGATTAAGCACGGTAGGATTGCTGATTAAGCACGTTCATTGTTTGGCAAACACGTTCGTGATACTTTTAAAATGAAAAGAGTGTTTATTTAACAATGAACGTGCTTGCATGAGCATGATAGACTTTTTGATTAAGCACGGTAGGATTGCTGATTAAGCACGTTCATTGTTTGGCAAACACGTTCGTGATACTTTTAAAATGAAAAGAGTGTTTATTTAACAATGAACGTGCTTGCATGAGCATGATAGCCTTTTTGATTTAGCACGGTAGGATTGCTGATAAGGCACGTTCATCGTTTGGCAACAACATTCTTGATACTTTCAATACGAAAAGTATGTTTATGTTTGACTTTCGGTTTTTCGTATAAAAAGTATCAACAATGTTGTTGACAAACAGTGAATGTGTCTTATCAGCAATGACATTGATGACTCACTCTTATTGTTCCAAAAAACATCAATTCTTTTAATGATGTTTTTGTTGCAGATTTATTGTCATTGAAGCAAGTGTGATCAGTTAACACTATTTGCTGAGACTGTTGATTTTCCACCTGAAACTTCTATTAAAAAGAAAAAGCGTACACGATTTATCATCTAAAGTACACAGATTTTATTGGAACAATAATTCTTAAATTAGAAAACATTATGCAAAACTATTTTTTGATGCTTTTGTTACTATCATTTAGTTAGGTAACCTATCATAATTTTATTTCTTAGCTTAGGTTACAATTTGTCTTAACAATTTTTAATTTAAAGTTTGAAAGCAAATTTTTATATATATTTTTATTAATGTAATAAATTACGACAAAAATTCTGTATGCAAACTCTGCTGTAAGTATAAGCAGATTACAAGGATCTTTTAAATTCTAGAGGAGATTTAAGAAAATTAAGTTTAGTTAATTAAACCATTGGTTCAAGGACCTTTTTATGAGAACATAAAACGTTTTTTGAATCATACAAAACTAAACAAGAATATTCGTTGTTTGTCAATTAAAAAAAAAATATGGCAATCAATTAAAATTTGCCTGGATGAATCACCAATTCTATTATTTTTCTTATAATCAGTAAACACAAAAGTGTCTGATGGATGCTCATTGAGAATGGTGTCAATATCCTATCGAATATAGGATTGAAGTTGATGAAATCAGATTTTATTGAGAATATAATAGTGCAATCAAAATAGAACACAAATTATAAGTTCAGAAGTAACTGTGTTAACGGATTTGAAGGATTTTAAAAGTGTCATAAAAGTGTTATCAAAGGTGCAGTAAATTATAAAAGCACTTAAAAGTTAGAAGTGGTTGTTGATATACACTTAAGTGTTATCGATCTATAGGTAGAGTGATACAGCTATAAGTGTGTTAAAGGATTTAAAGGATTCTTAAAGTGTCATAAAAGTGCTATCAAAGGTGCAGTAAATTATAAAAGGACTTAAAAGTTACAAGTGGTTGTTGATAAACACTTAAGTGTTATCGATCGATAGGTAGAGTGATACAGTGTGTTAAAGGATTTAAAGGATTCTTAAAGTGTCATAAAAGTGCTATCAAAGGTGCAGTAAATTATAAAAGGACTTAAAAGTTACAAGTGGTTGTTGATAAACACTTAAGTGTTATCGATCGATAGGTAGAGTGATATAGCTGTAAGTGTTTAAACGGGTTTCAAGGATTTTAAAATTAAGGAGGAGATTTAAAAGAATTTAACAAATGTATATTTTTTTCCATTCGGATTAGAGAAATGGGAAACTGGTGGTCCGTTTAAGTCTTTAATTTTTAAAATATAAAACACTTTCTGTGAACCATTATAAATCTCGTAAGAGTTAAAGTGATCTAGATATATGGAAGTATTAACTTTTTCACAAACAACATAAGGGCAGTCTTGAAGTATTATCAAACATTCAATTCTATAAATGTTTGTTGTAACAGTTGAAATACTAACATATTCGTTATGCGTGTAAGTTACTTTACAATAAGTCAGACTTTTGTAACAGATAAGTTCATGAAAATCTTCTGTTCCGAAAATATTTTGTATTTCTAAGAAAAAAGGCTGATTTTTTAGTAGTAGTCCTGGTTTTGATTGTTTGGAAATCATTTCCGGGATTCCTCTATCAGAAATTATTCTTTTACAAAAAATTAAACTTGATTTTATTCCTAAGGACAAAGGTAAATTTCTTCTAGAAGTTGTATTGTTGCAATAACTTTTAAGGACTTTATGTTTTGACTCAAATCTAAATGACCAAAAATGTTTCAATGGCCCTATCATTCGCATAACATACGGATAATGGACCATAAAATGAAACTTAGGCTTTAAAATTTCCTTAAAAAGTTCGATATATAAATTATGGTGCTTAGAAATGAGGTTTTCTAATATTAAAAGATCAGTTTGTTGAAAATTAGATTTCAAGACAATATCAATGATTTTGTTAAGAGTGATTACTAATTCCCAGTGCTTATTTTGTATTGGTATGAGATCACCAATCATAATTGGCAATAAACGACAAAAAGACCACATTTCTTTGGCCGACATATTTAACTTATTTTTTTTAATATGCTCGGGTTTTATTACTGTGGGTTTGTTTCTAATTTCAGTTTCACCATAGATAAAAAATTGAGTTCTGTTATTACGAACATCTAATGTAAAGAAGTTGTCTTGAATAACAAATTGGTTGATGAGTGCACATAAGTCGTAATGGCAAACCCCTTCAAACAAATCGTGCATTACATCAACAGTTAAATTTTGAACAACGTGGAACGATGGAATGTTGTTAAATACTGACACTTCCCTTATACCAGTTTTTGCAATTCTTTCATTAATTTTTGAATACTGCATAATATCAATGTTGTAGTTTTCTATATTTCTGTAAAGATTATTGCTATCATCACAGTTTTTGTAAATTTCGGATTTTGTGCATTTACAAATACGACAAGGGAATTGTGAGCTAAAACTTTTTGTGTATCCCATAATTGTATTTAGTCCTAGGTTATCACCTGTGATAACACCTAACAAAAAAATTTGGTGAGATTCGCCAGAATGTAGTTTTATAGTAACTCCAGTTTCTTCTAATTTTCTTATTTCGTTTACAAGGTTGCAAAATATAGCATTTTCACCATGAATTTTATACTTCGAGTAACATAACATAGCTACAAATATGTTGTCTAATTCAGAAGAAATCCACTGGGGAAGAGTAGGGAAATTGTAATAAACAGCGCCAATAGAATGACAACCACCATGGGATCCTAATGGATTATTTGACTCAAAATCGTCAAAATATAAATTAAAAGGAATAACGTTTTTTTGCTTTACTAAAGGAAAATTTGAAATTCTCTCTTTCCAAATGTTTGTAGTTATTAAATGAGGGACGGATTTAGAAACAATGTTCTTCATATTTTCATGAACTGATTCATATAAACCTGGTAATTCAAAAAACTTTTTAAATTGAAACTGCAAGGGTAAGATTATTCCGTCAGATTCAACCACATCAACTGATGGAGTCATTCCACCAACTACGCATACTTCGTTGTTTATAACGAAACTAGAATGATCGCTGTATAAACTACACTCTTTTGCTATCTGAACAAATTTGTGAAAAGTATTTACACTTTCAAAAGGATTTTGTAAAGCCGTTAATACGTTTTTAAAACTCTTTTCCTTAATGACATTAATATGAGCGGAAAAGTCTATATAAATTTTTAAGAATATAATTTTAAAAAACTCCTCAGTCAGGTCTTGTATTATTTCTTCCACTAATTTCCTGGATAAATTTGGTTTGCCATATGAGCTACTCAAAAAATTAATGGAAGATTTTTGAACAATTTTTAAAATATCAAAATTTTCCATCAGGTGGGCATTCTCATCCTTTAGTGGAAGATTTTGATATGTCTTTTCATTTGCAAGAACATTTTCGGAGGTATGTGGTATTGTATCTGTACTAATATTAATGTTTTTGCAGGAACGTTTAAAATGCCTCCTAAAACTTTTTAAGTTATAAACTTGCCTACAGTTGAAACAGCGATAGTCATCTTGGGGCTTAAAATTGTGAATAACCTTGTAATGTAATACAAGATTATTCACATCTTCAAAAAATTTGCTTTCTTTACACAGGTCAAGACCGCATTTAAACATGTTGTTGAAGGATATTGATGTTGAAGGATTCTAAAAGTGTTATCAAAGGTGCAGTATATTATAAAAGCACTTAAAAGTTAGAAGTGGTTGTTGATAAACACTTAATAAGTGTTATCGATCGATAGGTAGTGATACAGCTATAAGTGTGTTAAAGGATTTAAAGGATTTTTAAAGTGTCATAAAAGTGCTATCAAAGGTGCAGTAAATTATAAAAGGACTTAAAAGTTACAAGTGGTTGTTGATAAACACTTAAGTGTTATCGATCGATAGGTAGAGTGATACAGCTATAAGTGTGTTAAAGGATTTAAAGGATTCTTAAAGTGTCATAAAAGTGCTATCAAAGGTGCAGTAAATTATAAAAGGACTTAAAAGTTACAAGTGGTTGTTGATAAACACTTAAGTGTTATCGATCGATATGTTCAGTGATACAGCTATAAGTGTGTTAACGGATTTGAAGGATAATTAAACCAGTAGTTCAAGGACTTTCTTATGAGAACATAAAAGATTTTTTGTTTCATCCAAAACTAAACAAGAATATTCGTTGTTTTGCCCTTATGCGCCTTAAAATTAAGGAGCACTTAAAAGTGAGAAGTGGTTGTTGATATACACTTGAGTGTTATTGATAGGTCTAGTGATACATCTGTAAGCGTGTAAACAAGTATTTTAAAATTAAAGAGGAGATTTAAAAATGAAAAAAAAATGAATAAAAATTTGCTTCCTTTACATAAATGAATAAATAATTTATTTAAGCATTTTGTCGCTGCTTCAAAAGTTCTATTAATACAAGTATATCTGCTGGGACTCTTTCTTTAGTCTCGATGTCGTAAAAATATTTTTGAAGAAAAATCCAAACAGTCCTACAGGCTGTTGGATATTCAAGATTAAATACAAAAAATATTTTTAGACATAAGTCTAGAGCAGGTAATATAGAGGAAAATTTGTATTTTAAATCGTTATAGTAAGTAATAAAAGTGTTATTAAACATGCAGTAAATAACGAAAGGTTGCAAGCTCTGCCCAAGCTCTCTCACCTTTTCGGCAAGTTTATCCACTGCCGGATTAAAGTTGTTTGCTTCCTTCACCCTCTGGATAAATAATTCCTGGGAGTCTTTGATAGTATGTTTATAGTACTTTCGCCTTTTGCATTCTGTTGCCTGTTGTTTAGTTTGTCGTGCTGATGGAGGAAGTATGGCGTGCAAAAGTTCTAAAATTAGAACATCTTCTGGTCCTAAAAATAAAAACAAAGAAAAATATTCATTTACATGCTCTTAATGTAAATCATAATTAAAAATACCTTTTTTAAAATCTTTTTTATTGAGATCCAAGAGTAGATCCTGACAATATTTGTCCTTGACTTTTTCATTGAAGACTGGGATTATTAGGGATTTAAAATAATCCCATTTCTCGATGAGACTATTTTCTTTTCCAGGGTAGAGCACTGCGAAATCAACATCGATCTAAAATGTAAACGCGTTAACTTTTTCCAATTTATTTAAGTAAGGAACATAACTAAGTTAAAATTAATAATAAGGACACAAATAAAATTAGCTAATTAGGAGTGCTTACTAAAGTTATTCCAGCCGAATGCCTTAAGAGTGGCCAGTTATTTAAAAACTCTGCGAATTTTAGCATTCGCACATCTTTAAGTCTCAGTGCATGTGTCCTCCTCCACTTTACTTTCACTTCATCCCACGGTTCCTTATTCATTTGCAACCATTTTGCTTCAGCTATGAGAAAAAACGTTTTGTAGAAAATATCAAATTCCTACGTGATTTAAAAACAAAATCTATAAGCGTATTAGCTATAATCGAAATGCGGAGCAGGAAAGCAACTAATTCAATAATAACAAATAAATTAATGTCATACCTAGAGCTACTTCAGTTTCTTCAACTTCAATAATTGAAGAAGTTTCGGAACAACTTGGCTCCTCAGCAGAAGGAGGAAGGAAATCTACCCCTATTTGTTTAAATCGCCGTTTTGTGTTATAGAAACGACTGTATAGCCGTCCTGAAGGATTCTCTTTTTTTCCCTTTGGTGGTGCAGAGTAGTAAATGTTCTGTTAAAAAAAAAATTGCTATAGAAACAATATATTAAAATAACTTCCTAGATTCTAAGTAACTTTATCTTCGCCGAAACGTTCTTGAATTTTCTCTGCTATGTTTGAGAATTCCTTCCGGGATACTGACTTGTAGTTTTTTATAAGCCAAGATGAAATGCAATCAATTAAAATTTGCCTGGATGAATCACCAATTCTATTATTTTTCTTATAATCAGTAAGCACAAAAGTGCCTGATGGATGCTCATTGAGAATGGTGTCAATATCCTATCGAATATAGGATTGAAGTTGATGAAATCAGATTTGATTGAGAATTTTATTAAAGCAATCAAAATAGAACACAAATCATAAGTTCAGAATTATTCCAACCTCGCTGAAATTTGGT
Source organism: Sphaerophoria taeniata (assembly GCA_943590905.1). Taxonomy (NCBI): domain Eukaryota; kingdom Metazoa; phylum Arthropoda; class Insecta; order Diptera; family Syrphidae; genus Sphaerophoria; species Sphaerophoria taeniata. Next base: position 25,217,470 of record OX016541.1, read on the forward strand.
ACCACCTAAACGGATGAATCAGTTTTTTTGTCAAGAACATTGTTGGCTACAACTTGCGCATACCTTTTATTTCTAAAATTTTCGCAAAAGGCACTCATTTTTTGTAACGAAATTAAAAGAAATATGTGAAAACCATGTTTTTTCTTTTGCGAATTTTTCAGTGAGGTTGAAAACAGTGAGATGATAAATGTCTTTTCTGGCTGGACCTAACTGGAAAAACAATTTGTTTTAGTCCTTTTTTAATTGAAAACTCTTAACAAATCTTTTCATATTTAAGAGCCAATTTATTGACTCTCCATTAACTTTAAAATCGACATTAAAAAAGGGAAATTTAAAATTAAACGCTAAATTGTTTTATTGAGTCTCTTTTAACGATTTTTTTGACACTTGTTTTAATTAACTAATGGGACATTAAATTTAAAAGTGTTTTAGTTAAAATGCCAAATTCGGCTTTTTAAGAGGGATATTTAGAACTAATGAAGCTTTTAAAAAAGGTTTCCATTTATTCACTCACCGTTAGCGAAAAATGTCAGTTTTTATTTCAAACTTATTAATTGTTCGAAAGTCTCTGCGTGAGTAGAAGTAGTTAAGAATATTTGTTAGATTTGAGTGAAAATCCTTCAGTAACAGAAAGTAGACAGAATGATGGCAAGATTGGATATGGGATAATAAAGATTTTTTTTTCCAAAGATTTCGGTTAGTGAAAACCTGTGTGGTGAGAGTACTTGGGATCATTCAACCGGCGTTTTTATTTGGCAATCTGGAATCTTAAAAATGCATTCTGATTTTAAGACCAGAAGGGAAATCTCTTCTTTTCAAAATCAGAACTGTCACTTTTGCTCAATTGAACGCATTCAGAATGCTTTTTTTTAACTTCCAGGTAGCCAATTAAAAACGCCATAAATGATGTGGAATACTCTCTGTAAAGGTAAAGAAATATTAAAGAATGAATAGTATAGTTCAACTTAACGTTTCTTTTAGTTCACGGTGTATAACATCGATTGCGTTACGTTTTTATGCTCTTGTATTGCCGATTTTACTGGCATTAGCACTTCGTCCCTATTCGTCAAATATCTAATATTTGTAATACCCAAAGTTCCTTGAGCCATTGCTAAAAATCGATATAGGTTAATTCGCTACAGAAAAGGATGGTACTATTTTAACGTGCAAGCAATGCGTTCAGCCCGGTGCATCACATGACCAAACTATTTTCAATTATTTACAGCTTAAAATGCAATAAGAACGCGTTAAATGCGAAGACTTCATTCTCGTTCGAGACTCAATGTGAAGTACTACTCAAATAATAAAATCATTGTCTCTCCAACTAGTTGTTTCAATTCACATTTCATTTTTTTTGTTCACTTCAAATTGAAGTTAAATTAAAATAATTCTTCAAACTGTTTTGACATTTCACTTTAAATATTTCAAAAACAAACAAATTCCTTGGGATATTTTTAAAAGGCTGTCATATTAAAGATATCATTAGAAGTCGGGTTTTTAACTAATAGGGGTTGAATAAAAAGAAATTTTAACTGAGGAATCGTAATGGAGGCAGTTATTAAAAGCGATTTTAACTAAGAGCGTATTATTTCAAATTTAATTGAGTGTCAATAAATTGGCCCTAAAATGTTTTTTTTTTCATCAATTTGTTAAAGTTAAAGTTATTCTTCTAAATGGATACATTATGCATACTATCACATCAAAAAACATTTTAAAAAGATAGCGAAAAAATATTAGTGAATAATAACAAAATAATTGAAATATGAAAGAAATAAACGGAAGTACATACAAAATTATAAGATCCAATGCTGGGTGATGCAGGATTTGAACAAGTTGAATAATTTGACGGGGAAGGTGATGGGGTTCTTGAGATGCTTATTGTTGATGAAGATGTTATATCCTTCAAATGGTCTTCTACTAAAATTTTAATGCTTTTTGCAATGTCTTCAGGTAAATCACATGGAACACCGAATCCCTAAAGAAAAGAAAAATCTATCTTATTTAAAACTTGAATATGTACTAAACTTTTTACATTTTCTCGCCGCCATTGCAAGAGTTTGTGCTTAAACTCAAACCTGACTCCAATGTCCTTATTGGCAAAAATTTCTTTCAAGTCCTCATTATCAATGACTTTTAAGACGTCAACGCTAAGTTTGCAACTTTTAAAATAATCGTAAAAGTCCACAAACCCCCAGTTAGACAACAAATGAAACAATTCATAGTCCATATCTTCTTCATAAGCAACAGAAGTATTGTTTGCATCGTCTAGATTTGTGTAAGATTGAGCCTCTTTAAGAACATTCAATAGTTCCATTGTACCTGCTCCATCATTGGTATTACGAACTGTTGTATTTGGAACAATACTGTGGCTTTTGAGAAGATTTCTAATTTCTAGGTCATCCATATTATTTGTTCTGATCTGTTAAACAAGTAAATTGAAGGGTTTGACAATTTAATTTTTTTGTTTTCTAAACTATTATAATAATTATAAATAGTGGAGTCGATGAAGCTTTTTTTCAGAAAGCCCTCAGAAACACCTCGAATTTGGATGATCTTTTTTTAAACTTTTTGTTTTTTATATTGTTTAAAATCAGAAATATTTCATTTGTCCAGATACCTTCTTGCAAAGTTAATAGCCTGTTCCCACCAACGTGATTTAGCTAAATCAACTTTATTTAGCTAAATCACATAATTAACTTCATGATTTGCCATACATTTTCATTTCAATTTTCATATGATTTTGTGTCATATATTAGTATATTTTATTGAAAAATTCAAAAGTAATGTCAAGATTAATTAAGTGTCAAGCTAAATCAGGTAAAAAACTCAGTGGGACCGCCTTTCTTGATTTATAAATCAAATAAGCTTAATCAAGTCGGTGGGAATAGGCTATAAGAAGTGGCTCTTTCAATTTGCATCGAAGCAAAACTGTTTTCAGGAATATTTTTCGAAAAATTTATCTTCAAAGTCAAAATATTGAAATTTTGAACTTTTTTTTTTAACTTCAAACTAATTTTTTTCGAAATTTTAACGAGAAATTCAAGTATTTCTTTTCTATCGTTTAGACCAACTGTACTCAACCTGCGGCCCGTGGGCCGAATGTGGCCCGCGAGCTTATAAAAGTTGGCCCGCGGCTAGGCTGACCAGGCGTCCTCTTTATGGAGGACATGTCCTCTTTTTAACTTAAAAAACTTTTGTCCGGTGACTTTTTCTTAAAAAAGCGATTTGTCCTCTTTTTCGGTGTCCTCTCAGTTTTTCGATTTATATTAAAAAATAATTTTCGTGTGAAGACGGCCTTAAAAGAATCTTCATGACAAAATGTTGACTTGAACTCATCCATTCCAGAACCCATTCAGAACGCCATCTTTTCTTTTCTACTTTTTAATAATCGAAGCTGTACAATGGTGATGACGAGCAAAACTCCGCCAGCAGTACAGAACCAACAATTCCACCCAACCGACATTGACGAAGTGAGGATAGCGATATCTAAACTTAAGTCGAACAAAGCCGCTGGAGCAGACTAGCCGCCGAACTGTACAAATCCAGCTGGAGATGATTTGGTAAGGCGTATGCACCAGCTCATATTCACACTACGGCAGATCTTGAAGAAGACCCAGGAACTTCAAATCGATACCTACCACCATTTCATCGATTTCAAGGCCGCGTGCGACAGCGTCTGTGGCGTCTAGTTTTGTCATCCCAGAGAAACTCGTCCGCCTATGTAAGATGACAATGGAAAACTCACGCTGTTCCATCATGGTCGGAAAAAACCTAACGGACGCATTTGATGCCAAAAAAGGTTTTAGACAAGGCGATGCACTGTCATGCGATTTCTTCATCATCATTTTTGAAAAGATTGTGCAAAACTCCAACGTCAACACCAAAGGCACAATCTTTCAAAAGTCCGTCTAGCTACTAGGATACGCAGACCACATTGACATAATTGGAAGAACACAGCGTGATGTCAGTGGAGCGTTTGTGAGTCTTGAGACGGAGGCCAGGAAGATGGGTCTAGCGGTTAACGAGGGCAAGATCAAGTTAATACTGTCAACAACAAAGAACAACCAACATCAACATAGACAGATTTAACTTCGAGTTAAGGACTTCGTCTACCTACGGTCTACTATCAATTCAGGCAACAACACCAGCGCTGAAATCAAACGAAGTATCACTCTTGCCAATCGCTGCTTCATTGGACTAAGAAAAATTCTTCGAGTGACTTTTGGTCCTGTTTGCATAAATGGAGAGTGCAGACGAAGATTCAATCAAGAACTGTACGAGCTGTTCAGCGACACTGACCTAGTCAAAAAAGTTAAGGTGCAACGACTTAGATGGTTGGTTCATGTAGGTAGAGTGAATGGAAAATAATGCTCCGGCTCGTAGATTCTTCGAATCCAACCGGAAGGACTTCGCAGAAGAGGAAGACCACGCCTCAGGTGGAGCACACAGGTGGTAGACGACCTGACCCAACGTGCGAAACTGGAGACAGCTAGCTAGGAACCGAGCTGGCTGGAGACGTTTGTTGGATAAGGCCCTGGTCCGACGTTAACTGTAGCGCCACCATAAATGAAAAAAAAATTATTTGAATTAAACAAAACAAATATTTAATTCTAAAAACATTTTTTTCCATTTATGGTGATCATGACTTAGTGACGAGAGGCTTCGACACAACTATTTTCACTGACGGCTCAAGGATTGAGTGTGGGGTCGGTGCAGGAATTTTATCCGAGTCTTTAAATGTCTCCAGGTCTTTGCGACTTCCTGACTTTGCTAGTGTATTTCAGGCTGAACTACTCGCGATTAAGGAAGCATGCAAATTACTAAAACTAGATCAAAATCAAAACCGCAATACAGTTATCTTTTCGGACAGTCCAGGCGTCTATTCAAGCGATTGGCTCGTCCACATCATCCTCCAAATTAGAGTCAACATTCCTCTATGAAGGGCAAGATCTTCTCATTTTTTCTCGCTGAATCAAACCACAGGGGAGGAGCCAAACCAACTGCATCATATCTAGAAGGATATGGCCACCTTAAATAAATCCTGCACTAATAACCTTTTGCAGACCCAGGCAAGACATAGCCAGGATTGGTGCAACATGCATCGGACACTGGCCTGTTGGGGAACACGCATCTTAGCTGGGCATTCTTCGCAATACTTTCTGTCGTAGTTGTTGGGGCCAGCGAGAAAAGGAAACTGTTCTTCACTTCTTGTGTAAGTGTCCAAAACGAGAGCCAAATCATTGGGAAAGTCCTTCATCAATGACCTTAATGAGCTTTCCGACCGAAAGATCAAAGATTTGATCTCCTTTCTAAGCGCAACAAATTTTTGCAGTTCCTCTTCGAACTTGAGATCGCCAGCTTGCGATCTAATTTTATAGGTCAAATGAGTTTTTATGGTATCAAAACGGCGGACTCAGTGCTAATTGGGTCACCGAGCTAGCTTACTACCTACTACTATGCACATTAAAATGAGAATTATTATTTACGATAAAAAAAATTTCTTGTGGCCCGGGGTAGCACTACAAAATTATCAATGTGGCCATCAAAAAAAGGTTGAGTATGGCTGGTTTAGACTAACAAGTTAAAATTTGTTTGATATTCACCCGACAATCTTGTTGATACTTTTTTCAGCTTTTCTTGTTTTGATAAAACTTTATATTGATTTTTGAAACGTTGCTTTTTACTTTTGCATCAAAATCAAATAAGAACAACCAATAACAAAAAAGTGAAACTTCAAAAGTCAGCTGATTTATAATGAATGAAAATTTCCCAAAAAAAAAGAGTCAAAGACCTGTTTGTTTTATAAAGCGAATCCGAGTGCCACAGAACGTCGCGCGACTATTGTGTTCACAAAATTTCTCAGCGATTTGGAAGGCGAATTTTTGACAGCTGGCAGATTAGTCGCCGGAAGACTGGCGACTGCATTCTGTTCAGCTCTTAATTATCTAATTTGACAGCTGTCAAAAATTCGCCTTCCAAATCGCTGAGAAATTTTGTGAACACAAAGTTATAAGCACATGTATTAACCCTTAGTTCTAGTAGGAACACTATTTTTTTCTTAATATAACAGTTCTACTTTCAATGATAATTCTTTTCCAAAATAATGCAATCAAATCAAGAATACATTTTGGACGAAACATAGAGTTTCAAACTCATTCCAACTAGATCTGGCTCTGCAATCATCCACCACACAGTTGCTAACGGACAAATTCGCAATGCCCCGATGTCCAATTGCAAATTTTGTATTCCACTTTTGGTAAACCAAATGGCCTTGTTCACATGTGAAGAACGATTGTGTTCATTTTTGTGTTGATTTTTAATATTTTTTCTCAAAATAAGGTTTTGTTTTGTTTGAATGCTAAATGAAAGACTCTTTGAAGAAGCTATTATACGGAATTGTGGACAAAGCTGTTGATTTTTAATATTTTTTCTCAAAAAAAGGTTGTTTTTTTTTGGATGTGCGGCAACAATACCGCACTCATCCATACGAAAACACTCGCCAGCAACAATCCTAACAAATGACAAGGCCACTTCAATCTTTGTTTCTCAGCAATAGACCTTCAAGGTTTCTAACCTGAGGCACAGGCGATTACATTCCTAATCATATTATAATTCTTACTTCTTATTTCTTACCTTTTATATTTTTTAATTTATTTCACTTCAATAAAAAAAAATTATGCAAAAAGAAACCAGCCCACTGTTAATTTTCAAAATGAGGAATGCGAATGACGACGCACGAAGCACGATGATTAGATTAGCAGATCGCAGCAGACAAGACAAAACTAAAATGAAAATCCAATCGAATGGACGACAACGCTCCAGCCAAGAAAGTCTTCTCATCGCAGCGCGCAGATTCGAGACGACAAGGAAGACCGAACCTACGGTACAAAGACCAAGTGACTGCGGATGCCAGAGCGCTTATGGTTTCGGCGACTGGAGAGTGCATGCGAGGGAGCGTTCACGATGGAAGGCTGCAGTATCTCAGGCAATATTCCTGAAAACAGTTTTGTTTGAATGCAAAATGAAAGACTCTTTGAAGAAGCTATTATACGGAATTGTGGACAAAGCTGTTGATTTTTAATATTTTTTCTCAAAAAAAGGTTTTTTTTTTTGGATGTGCGGCGACAATATTGCACTCATCCATACGAAAACACTCGCAACAATCCTAACAAATAACAAGGCCACTTCAATCTTTTGGCGTTTTTAATTTGCAATCTGGAAGCAAAAAAAAAAGCATTCTGAAAGCGTTCAATTGGAAAGAAGAGAATTTCCCTTCTGATTTCATAAACAGAATGCTTCTTTTTCGATTCCAGATTGCCAATTAAAAACGCCATTTTGTTTCTCAGCAATAGACTTTCACGATTTTCTGACCTAAGGCACATGCGATTACATTTTTAATGATATTCTTACTTCTTATTTCTTACCTTTTATAGTTTTTAATTTATTTCACTTTTATTATTTCACTTCGATAAAAAAAAATGTTTCAAAAGAAACCACACCACTTTAAATTTTTAATAATTATTATTTCCCGACGCACGAAGTAAGCGAACCGCGCAGATCAGCAGACAAGAGAAAACTAAAATGGAAATCCCTATAAAATATGCAAAAGGTAGATGGTAGATGTATTTGTAGAACGAAGAAATAACCAGTGCTGTCGTTTCAAAAATTTCATGGTAGGTATTTTTGTATTATTTTGAGAATATTTTCTTTCTTTGAGTAGTATAATTTTTTAACCATTAAAACGTAGCCCGATAAATCGCTCCCGGAAAAAATTACATTTATAATGGGTTTTGCAGATCGTTTTGAAGTTTGTTTATAAACAAACGATAGTTTCTTATAAAATTTTGGGAATTGTGTGCTTGTCGGATAGAAGTTGATATCAACTTGAATATTTTATCCTTAAATTTCGATTTAAAGTGTCTTCATTAGAGGCTTTCATTCTCAAATTAACAACTTTAGTTTTTGTCAACTGCCAAAAAACTTATTAAGACCATTAAATCTACCTACAATTTTCTATCGGATATTGTATATTTTCTGAATTTAGTTAAAAACCCTTTTTTTAACTAAACAAATATTAAAGTTATAAAGCAAAGAGAAAATTATGAAGTCTTGGACTTTGAAATTATGGATAGAGTAGGGCAATAATTGTGTGCACACAATTATTAGTTCCGTTTGTTTTTAAGGTGTGTAATTTTAGGAACCTTGACATTTTTGGCAATTTTGGTATATTGGTTGCATGTGAGAATATTGTTATTCGACTTTTCTTTTATCTCATAGGTACATATTTTGTTCACTAGGTTTGAGGAATATATTTCGTTTATGGGTAGTAGAGTAGCATTTGACCCTCGAAAGGAGTAGAATACTTCTATGGTAGCAAGTGCTTTATTAGAATAAACCAATTCGTATATTTACATTTGTATGTGTGCGAAGTACAGTAAACGAAATTGCAATTTGTGCGTTGTCTGTTAAGCACGAAGATCGTCAATTGGAATACAATTGTGTTTCTGTTACAGTGTGCGTGCCTATTTTAGCCCATTCGTGGTTGTTCAACAATGTGTATGCTTGCTTGAATACTTTCGTTAGGTGTATTTGTGTTGGAAGAAGCACAAACATTTTTAAGCAAACACGAATCTGCTTATATAAGCATGCACATTGTAAAAACCAAAGCCAAACCTCAAGCGAAATTAGGTTTTATGCGTTGTTCGTTCAGCACCAGGGATGAGAATGCTTTCCTTACTATGGTAAGGAAAATCATTCATAAGTGGAAGAATTGTCGGATATTTTTTAGTTTGTATTACTTTTGGATGCAAAAGTTCTAACAGTTCCAACATTTTGTCGGTTAAATCAAATCGAAGTTTTAGTTGATCGCACAATCAACATAAATTGAAACTAAAAACGTTTTTGTCTGAAATAAATCCGTGTCCCTATTTTGATTGTTGTTTAGCTCTTCCTCGTCAGAAATTATAAAGGCACACAATAGAAGTAGTAGATATTTGAGTACATTCAGATCTTGAAAATTACTTTTTTCGATTAATGAAATTTCGTTCGTTAGGCCGTGTGTGAATTGCGTTAAAAAATGGATAAAACTTGACATTTTGGTTAAATTTTGATAGTTCGTGTTTAAACAAAATGTGTTAAAATTAAACTATCTGCGGAGCACGTTTAAATATGATAGTAGTGGTTAGATTTAACCAATATTTTAACCAAGTTTATGCAATTCGCAAACGGCCTAAGAAAAAATGTAATGAAACGAAGTAGAAAAAATTTGTTACGTAGCAGATACATAAAAATAAATTAATGAATTAGATCTGCTACATATGAAGTTAATACTCGTCTCTGTTAAGCACGAAGATCGTCAATTAGAATACATTTGTGTTTCTGTTACAGTGTGCGTGCTTATTTAAGCCCATTCGTGCTTGTTCAACAATGTTTTTGCTTGCTTGAATACTTTCGTTAGGCGTATTTGTGTTGGAAGAAGCACAGACATTTTTAAGCAAACACGAATCTGCTTATACATATAAGCATGCACATTGTAAAAACCAAAGCCAAACTCAGACTGTAAATATAACCGTCCTATGTGTTCTGTACATTTTCAACACATACATAATCCTATTTATTCTTGCAAGACGTTCGAAGCGAAATTGCGATTTGTGCGTTGTTCGTTACGCACCAGGCAGGGATGAGAATGGTTTCCTTACAATGGTTAGTTCTTATTACTTTTGGATGCAAAAGTTCTAACAGTTCCAACATTTTGTCGGTTAAATCAAATCGAAGTTTTAGTTGATCGCACAATTCAACATAAATTGAAACTAAAAACATTTTTTTCTGAAATAAATTCGTGTCCGTATATGTTGATTCTTGTTTAGCTCTTCCTCGTCAGAAAACATAAAGGCACACAATAGAAGTAGTAGATTTTTGAATGTCTACCACAAAATGCCGAATGCAAATAGGTATCAAGAAAACAAAAATCTCGAATGTAAAAATCACGAAAACAAAAATCTCGAACGAAAAAAATCTTGAAAACAAAAATCTCGAAAAAAAATCCCGAATGCCAAAATCTCAAAAAAAATTAATGATTTTTCAGATATGGTTCCATTTGCGCGCGCGAATTGGACCATTTTTTTGAAAAATTATTGATTTTTACGAGATTACTTAATTTGTTAAGATGAAAATAAAGGTTATCTTTCTTTGGGATAAATTATTCATGGAAAAATAGAAAAGGAAAGTTTTGTTAAACCGTAATATGAAACCTTTAGCCTACAAATGCAAATGCTCAAATGCTTAACTTTTTTACCTCGGTGATATTCGTGACTATTTCTATGCATTTAGTAATCAATTTTTCGAAAGTACAAAGCAAATCGGGAAGTGAATTGGCAGAAACTAGATAGGTACAAGATATCAGAAATCTATATATTTGCGATCTTTGGTGTTGTGCAGGCCAAACACAAGTGATCTTACCAAGAACTCAAAACAAAAATGAGTCTCAGCATAGAAGTCTTAAGGTTTTAGTTCGTAAGCCGCACGTTGCCCTGTACAAGCTGATTCATGTTTAAGTGCAGGAGTCGGTTGAGGTTGAATGTAAGGTAGAAAAACTTGAAATGGGGAAGAATTTAATATGAGGCGGTAGTATGCCCCGGCTTTTGACTATAAGGGAAGAAAAGCCATATCGGTTTCTTAAGATGCTTAGCTCAAAACCATTTTTGTTACTTGAGTTATTTTGTTTAAAGTAAGAAAAAATAAAATTTTTAACTAAATATTTAAATTACCATTTTTTTTCGAGATATTGTCCTTCGAGATTCTTGAACGTTCGAGATTTTTGTACGTTTGGAATTTTTGCTTTCGACATTTTATTTTGTTGTTTCGAGATTTTCTACATTCGAGATTTTTATATTCGTGTTAAAAGAAAATGTGTTGAAATTAGACTATCTGCGGAGCAGGCTAAAATATGACAGTAGTGGTTAGATTTAACCAATATTTTAACCAAGTTCATGCAATTCGCAAACGGCCTTAGAAAAAATGTAATGAAACGAAGTAGACAAAATTTGTTACGTAGCGGATACATAAAAATAAATTAATGAATTAGATCTGCTACATATGAAGTTAATACTCGTCTCTGTTAAGCACGAAGATCGTCATTAGAATACATTTGTGTTTCTGTTACAGTGTGCGTGCTTATTTAAGCCCATTCGTGCTTGTTCAACAATGTTTATGCTTGCTTGAATACTTTCGTTAGGCGTATTTGTGTTGGAAGAAGCACAGACATTTTTAAGCAAACACGAATCTGCTTATATAAGCATGCACATTGTAAAAACCAAAGCCAAACCTAAAACTGTAAATATAACCGTCCAATGTGTTCGTCAATTGGAATACAATTGTGTTTCTGTTACAATGTGCGTGCTTATTTTAGCACATTCGTGGTTGTTCAACAATGTATATGCTTGCTGGAATATGGACTGGGAGAATTGTATTAGGTGTATTTGTGTTGGAAGAAGTACAGCCATTTTTAAGCAAACACGAATCTGCTTATATAAGCATGCACATTGTAAAAACCAAAACCAAACCTGAAACTAATTTCTGATTATTCTGTTACAGTGGGCGTGCGTATTTTAGCACGTTCGTGTTTTAAGGAAACAAGAATAATGTTAACTGAATATGAGATCATACTCAAATCAAGTAGAAACGTGCTCAAAAAACATGTTTTTCTAAAATGTTTTCAAATAAAAAATGATTGAGTTGTTAATCAAGCACGAACATTATTGTTTCGTGACTTCTTTTTTTTTAATTTTCAAACCAATTAAACCCAGAAGATCATTGTTATCTTACAATGATATCATATTCATATTATCAAGAACAATCATGCTTAATCAAACACATTCGTGATACTTATTAAAGAAAAAAATATTTTCGAAAGTTTATGTTGGTCGATTAAGCACGAAACGTTGTTGGTTTGAGTAGAAACGTATTCAATTTCACAATTCTTGGCATTATTTAGTAAGTATCACATTTATGGTTGAACAACAACGAAATCAACAATGGCATTGTTAATAAAATATTAATTCATGTTTAAATCAAGTAGAATAATGCTTGAATCAAGTATTTTTGTGATACTTTTTAAAAATAAAATTGATAATGCACGCGTTGTTGAATTGAATATCACGCATTATTTGATTCAAGCACAAACGTATTCAATTCAACAATTTTTATGTTGAGCACGCAGCGTGCTTGAATCAACCAAGCTTTTTTCTTTGGGTGTATGTATTTGTATAGGGAAGCAAAGATGCATTGCTTGCTACCCTAAAAATAACTGAATTATGCATGAGAAGAGTCGAGGCTCTTGACAAGCTTTCTTACACTCGCATACAATAAACATCAGCATCAGAAGCTAAACCAGACGCTGAACGTGAAACATAGATGTTTTTTTAGTTAAATAAACAGGGTTCATACTTGTTATTAAAAGTAATTTAAAATTCTCTAAGCCAAAACTAATTGCCTGAAGTATCGGTAAAAGGGTGGTGCTACTTATAAGTCAATTCTAACCAATTACGTACCAGTATTGTTGCGTCATAAATACTAAGGTACTTCAGTTTTCATAGCAACAGAACCAGTACTCTAAAGAACCAACTGCAATAAGTTTTTTTTTTAAGTAGGTACTTCATGTTGCTTAAATATACATGAATGAAGACAGTTTTACCTGAAAATACTGATATTTGATATTACTTTTAACGCATTTGACTAAGAAAAGAATTTTTTCAAATATTCGTTCTTGTGTTTTTAAACTAGTACTAATCAGAAGTACATGTAGGTACCAAGCTCTGAAACTTGTACTTGAAATAACAAAAAAAAAAATTGAGTTCAATGCTATTGGTACTTCAAATATTGATACTCATAAGTATCACTACCATTGAAATTGAACTACTAATATCAGATTTTTGTTCTTTGTTTTGAAAGAACTCTATGAATTTGAATGCATTTTAACTGGTACTTGATAATACTGATACTCTAAGGAACTGTACTGTTAACGTTTTTTAGTACTTTTTGGAGAATGTCTAATATTGGTAGTTGGCTTTTTCGAGTATCATTACCAGCGTACTGAAGCACAAGTACCAGGGCACTGAAGTATAAGTACGAAGGTACTGAAGTACTGAAGTACAAATAACAGGGTACTAAAGTACAACTACCAGAGAACTGAAGTTTCAGTACAAGGGATTGATGTACAAGTACTAGCATTTTTAACTTGTACTTGAAAGAACACTTATGAACTCGAATGCATTAGTGTTTGGTACTTGAACTTAATTAGAAACTGACGGAATCAAGGAGTTTATCGCTTTGGTTTAAGGTTGAACTATTACGACAGTAAAGAGTGTTTTTCTTGTAAAAAGAAAAAAAATAGACACACTGTTCAACTGTATATTGCCATTTTCTGCAAGATATAACATCCCTGGTTAACATCTGCCTTCTATCGTCCAAGGAGTAAGGAGGTCGGCGTTGAAGACTTGCCAGTGAATGGCAAAAGTTAATTCCGATGGCACTTGATCTCCACATTGTTTTCTTGAAAAGGGCAGACTTATTGTACAACATCAAATTCAGTTTTGTTGGCCATATCTTCGGCATTCAGACTTTGGCTATTATTCAAATCACGCGCTAATTAATTGCATTCATTTGATACACCCTGACTACACTTATAAATCTACAAATTCATACACAATTACTTACTTGTGTATATACTATGTATGTTTGTACATCAAATGTTCCAACTTGGCTCGGCTCGGCGCAGATTGATATTTAGTGGTACAGTCTACTGTCCTTTTCATTTCAATTATGCTCTGCTAGCCAGTAATATTGTCAAACGAGCAGAAAAATCAACGCAAACTTGAAATTTTTTATATTACCAAGTTTTTTTTGTTTGCATTTTATACGCATTTTTGTTGTTTTTGTTTTAGTGTTGCTGTAAGTGAATCTGTACTGTATTGAAATTTATGGCTTTTTCATTTGGTTAAATAAAACCAACTGTCGTGTCCCTCTATCTCCGGTGTAACTGAGGCACTTCACGATCCGGACTATTCTTCTTTGTTTGTGTTGTTCAATAAACGTAAATTGATAACAAATGAATCACGAATCAACAATACAGCGAGCGACAGCGACAACGATTGGATATAATGTAAGGATTAAGTCAATATACAACTACGTCATCCATCATCCGGTGGCCATACAAATTTGAGCAAACAACAAAAATTGCAGAATCCACATTCAATTGCTCAACGAGGGAGGCTTGAAAAATGATTTCTTAACTTTTTTTTTTAAACTCATTGCCTCACTCTTAGAACCTGGGCGATATGGTACAATTGTCACGTTGATTGCCAAATGGCTTACGACACGCGTGTCAATTGGACTTTAATTACAAAAGCAATTACAGCTTTAGAACGATTGGCGGAATAAGCGTTTTGGAAATCAACTACAAGCTCCAACCACCCAAGCGACACGCGAAGGATGGTTGTACAGTGTTGGAGTGTTGGTAGTGTGATGCGTGTTTCATGTCATTTCTTTGTTGCTGCGGATTAAGCTTGTGAATTTTATGGAAATGACTTTTCAGGAATTACGTGTAGTTGATTGATCTTTTGCGAATGAGCAAGAGGTTGGTTAGGTTATTAATGGAGGCCTATTTTCGTTTTCACTCGACGAATGACTCATAAAAGGTCTACAAAACGAATGAAGAGTCTTATAATGATGAAAAGTGCTTTGCAAATCTAACACATCGGGGTTTAACATTTTGGCATTGATTGATCAAAGGAAACGGAGTGAAGGTGCGAAATGGGTTTTGAGGAAGGACTTATGCTGGCACCTTAAAATCCACGGGGAAGCTTGGTAAGTTAATCGAAATTTGAGTTGAGTTTGGTTATGTAAGTCAAAATGCAGGCGGAAGCTTGAAAACATAAAAGCCGGAAAATGACAAAAAGGCTATTTTCTCAAAATGACCAGTTTTTTTGATTGATCGAAATTCTACGAGTTTTTCAGCTTCTCAAATGCCAAGTGACAAGAATGAATAAAACCTTTTTCAAATTAAAAATAAATGGGAAATTGAGCTTTATATTATAAAATTCACACTCACTGCTTTCGGAAAATATTACAATAAAGAATGTCCTCTAATACTACTACCAAATGATACTATCCTATCAGTCAGCAATATTAGTCAAAGAAAAGGCTGAAATAGTTCGGAACTCCCACCCATCATCGGTAAGAGTTTTCAATATTGAAGTTATAGAGTCCCCTGATGATCCACGGTTAGTGCTACAGCCAACGCCATTTCTTGCCATTGTAATTGAAACTGCCGAAGTACCAATCCGAGCCACCGGGGGCATTGTACCTGCTGATCCGTGTCACCAGGGGCATTGTACCTGCCGATCCAAGCCACCAGGGGCATAATACCTCCCGATCCGTGCCACCAGGGGCATTATACCCGCCGATCCGTGCCACTAAGGGCAATGTGCTTGCGTATACACAGCCGCTTAGGGTATCATCCCCGCAGCATACCGATTTTGTCCGAGGACCGTCCAAAACATATCGTAACATTTCTATAGGGATAGCTCAGACCAGACTGTGTCAACAAAACTAATACTTATTCACATCTTCATATCTAAAGCTTATTAGTATTGTAATGAGAATTCCTAAAATTGAAGTTTCGTGTTTCTTCAATAAGACCTTGGTGAGACGGGCAACAAAACCTTAGATGAAAACAGAAAAGCATATCACAAGGGATCAAATTGCAGCTTAAACACACCCCAATCGACAACGTAGAAACCACTTTTCTCAATAGTCTTCATTTCGTTGGGCGGAAGTTTATACTTTTGAGCTGGTTAATGGATTGGTCAAGCAAATTGGTTACAAAGTTACTACCCATCATATACCCGACTCCAAAATGGAAGAACCTTTAAAAACAGCATTCTATTATCAGCAACATACCATTTCCATCTACAAACTGCAAACTTCCCGTTTATGAGCAGTGTTCTGCAATTTTAATCAGCATATCACCCATGCACGAATATCCAGCAATTAAATAAATAAAACATTCCCAAATTCCCTTAAGCCTTTTTCCAAAATACTAACCACAAAACAAGCCAATGCAAAAAATATATAACCGTAGGAACCTACACCAGCACAATTACAATGTAAGACTGGTGTATCTCAATCAGTGCAGATTGTACCTACACTCCACATATCTTTAGGCTTTATTCATGATAGTTTAACCACAACAGTTAGGCTATACGCCTTCTGCCATCCAATGGAATATGGAATTAAAAGTTGCAGACTATAAATTTCTTCACCGTTGATGGTGATCACAAAAGGGCAGAATTATACAGACAGCCCCAGCGCACATTTGCGAACAAAACTATCCCCACGAACACCATATCGCTGCTCCGATGCAGCAGGGTCAAACAGAAATAAAAGGAACAGCAGCGCCAAAAAGTAGCTTTGGCTTTTCTGCTGCCATCAAAAGATAAAAGGTCAAAAAACCGTTGAGTTTAATGGTGTTGTTGGCTGGTGTCGAAACTATACACAACAACAAAAGCCAAATACACAAAAAAATATATACCATTTGAAAGTATTCTAAAATCTACCAACAAGTTCCTACCTATCTATACATGAATTGGAAGCGAACATAGAATACCTCTTTGCTGTCCGAATCAGACAAAAAAAACACATGGTCCAATGATGCTTAATATTGTGAAACAACATCAGCCAAGCGCTTAACTTGGACAGAGAGGCACACATAAAAAGCATCGTAGAAAGCTGCAACTTCTGAAGTACGGCTGGGGGGGCGTCATCGCAGAAGATGTTGAGACACAAGATATTTGTACAGAAGATGTTGGTACAAAAGATATTGGGACAAAAGATATTGACAGACAGAAGATATTTGGACAAAAGATACTGAGCAACATTTTTGCTAGCAACATTTTGTGTGAGTGTGGGTTTGTATGATACTATGTTCGGATTTCATTTTGAACTTAAAATGTTTTTTTTTGTGGAAATAATTTTCTTTATTGGCTACTGATTGGTCGTTGGTTTAGAGTTTTGTGTGCGAGTTGGTGTGAATGCAAATCTATACATTAGCTTTATTTGTTGTTGCGATCGTGTATTTTTGGTTTGTGTTATACAATTTTTAATTGGCTGTTTTTTAAGGGTTTTGCAATGCGTTGTGAATTGTGATGCTTATCGTTTCGGTTTTAGAGATTGTATTTTATTAGGGGTTGAAAAGTTATAAAACCGATTTTATCGCGAGGAAACGGGTTTTTCTATTTTTTATTAATTTTTAAATCTTTCAATTTTCATACAAATTGCACTGCAAAAACTATGATAACAAAAATTGTTGTCTACCTTTTACTGATCGCAAAGTCCACTCATAGATAAATGCAGGACAGTGATTAACCAACATAATCATCCCTTTCAATTATCATTATCCAAAAACAACTTGCATTTTTTTTCGTTCCATCTTGCAACAATAAAAAATCAACAAACACTTGCCAACAGCTTTGTTTTCGTATTTATTTACGACTAAGTACGACGACACGACGCACAAAATCGGTTTTATAACTTTTCAACCCCTAATAAAATACAATCTCTAAAACCGAAACGATAAGCATCACAATTCACAACGCATTGCAAAACCCTTAAAAAACAGCCAATTAAAAATTGTATAACACAAACCAAAAATACACGATCGCAACAACAAATAAAGCTAATGTATAGATTTGCATTCACACCAACTCGCACACAAAACTCTAAACCAACGACCAATCAGTAGCCAATAAAGAAAATTATTTCCACAAAAAAAAACATTTTAAGTTCAAAATGAAATCCGAACATAGTATCATACAAACCCACACTCACACAAAATGTTGCTAGCAAAAATGTTGCTTAGTATCTTTTGTCCAAATATCTTCTGTCTGTCAATATCTTTTGTCCCAATATCTTTTGTACCAACATCTTCTGTACAAATATCTTGTGTCTAAACATCTTCTATACCCGACCCGGCTGGGGGGTTCACACCAGATGCACGCGAATAAGTGATAGTTCAACTGCAATCGAACCGTTTTTTTTTATTGTTAAAGTATAGCAAAGCACTTTTGTACCTTAACATCTGTATGGGAGCGCAGAGGAGGATTGAAATAAGATATGGTTGTAGTGGATGCCGCAGTGTGGTTGACAGTGGGACTGTTTATGTCATTGTGTTCAGTGAAATGATTTTAGTGTTTTCACCTCAGTTGTTTTTCGTTTTATAATCAAAAAAATTTGAAAAAGGTGTTTTAAGGGAATTTGCAAGTGCATTTTTTATTTCGAGATTTAAACATTGAATAACATTGACATTTATAAGCCGATTGACTTGAGTACCTAAATATGATTATGAAAGAGCAATTCAATACAATTTGAACGTATAGGTACATTGCTTTTCACTATTGAGAACTATCTCATATACCAAATACATCGATCAAGATATTATGGTTTACTCAAGTGGCAAAGCGGCAACAAAATTTTAAAACTCAAGACGTAATTTGCTCCTTTCATTTTATGATTTTTTTTTTATAATGGGACCAGCAGAATAATAAACTTAAAATTTGCCAAAGAGACTCTCTGTCTTTTACGCGAATCAAGTTAATGAACTTTTCCACAGTGCAAGTCTTACATTAGGTAAGAATCCTACTCGGAAACTACATTCACACAAAAAGTCATGAGAATTTGTGTTTTGGCATCCAGAAACTGGTAACAAACCAAGCCAGGCGTTTACAATTGTGTTGGCCGTTTTTTTTTTTTTGGTCCATTCGGTCTTCGTTTTTGTTTTTTTTTTTTTTTTTACTTTTGCATTTACAAAAATATAAACCAACTTTTATTTTATACATGCATGTGTGTTTGTAGGTTTATATCTCAAAAAGTCGAAACATATAATTTTGTATGTTTTAAGGCTTCTTTGGACATTGGACAAGTGCAAGAGTAATGTAAGTTCTGTGTTTTGTTGCTTGTTAGATAACTTGAACGAGTATCTCAAGGAATTTTACTGCCGGAAGAAGAAAACTAAGATGAACATAGATTAGGTTGGCTTATTAAAACAGTTCAACGACGTAGACGATCACGTTGCAATGGAACAATAAAACTAAACATGGTTTGTTTACTGTCCATTTTTCTGTAACTCGAATTTTTTTTTATGGAAAAATGTTTTCAAGAACTATAATAGCCATTGTTGTACCTTATAAAAATGCAAAACCTGACATTAAGTCTTGGATTTTGTACTCAAAATTATTGTGGCGTATAGATGCTAACAAATTTCTAAGAGATGAAAATAGTTGTTGTTGTCAAGAACATCATATTCGGGGGAAAAAATTATATGCTTCCAATTTTCTTTTTCAAGCAAGAATGAATATTAAATCAAAAAATTTTCGTGAATAATAAATATACGGTTTTCTTGGAATATTTACTTGAAAATACATATTTCCATAAAAAGAAGAAGAAAAAAAAATACAATTTGAATGAAGAAGAGGAAAACCATAAAATTGGTGCCACTTAAATTCTGAAGGCAATAAAAATAACGAATAAATTATGCATAATACATGACATTAACATAACACAAAAAGAACATAAATCGCATTTCGCATGCCTCTCCTATGTTCACTTACAGTCCTTTGTGACTTGTGATTTGGTATTGTTGTTTACAGGTACACATGTAGGACTGTAGGTATCAACACTTTAATAAAGTATGAGAAATAAGTGGCTCTTAAGATAAAAAGAGTGTCGAATGGAGTTGTGTTTTGCAAAATAAAAAAAAAAATATCACGACTGGGTTGCACTTACTTGTTCCTGTATTCCTTCAATTCACTCACAAAAAACATTAACAAAATAAAAACGTATATAGTTGAAATTCATAAATAAAAATTTAAATTGAAATGTGTAACTCAAAATCATATTTACTCTGAAAAAATTGATGCCATACAATTACTTTAAAAAAATCTAATAGCGGATTTTTTTAAATTAAGTTTTTATACAGGGTGATTCACGAGCGTTTTGCCAAAAAGCTAGAGCGTGTAGGTTGAGTTGAGGCAAGAAAAAAATCGGATGGGAGGGGGGGTCTATTCTCCCCCGTTTAGTCGGGAGGGGCAATTTTCTGAAAAATTGACTTATTTTGTAAAAAAAAATATTAAACATCAACGGCTTTGTTTACAACACCGTGCTATACCTTTCTGAAAACCTAAAAACTTCTTCTTTCACTTTGTTTTTAAAATAAATTGTTTTAACGAATAGTTTTAAAAAAATAAATTTTCAAACTCAAAATTGCCAAAAAAAAATTTTTGAACTCATTTTTTTAAAAATTTTATGTAATTAAGTACCTACTAATTTTGTTTTAAAATTTCAATGTCTTTGTTAATTTTAAGTCGAAAACAGAAAACCGGATGCAAAAATGTCTTTTCGTCTTTGAGCAATTAAGAAAAAACCAAAACCACTTTTTTCTAAAGAAATCTTTGTTTTTATTTTTACCTATCTGGACTTTTAGTATAATTTACTAGTTTAATTTATAAATTTAATTTTTTGTAATTGGAGTTTTATGAGGACTCAATAAAGTAGAAAAGTATTGGATTTGCCCTGGATTAATCATTTTGTTTATTGAAAACGTCTGCCATTGACCTTTCAGTTCTAGCTCTCCGTGCTCTCGTCGGCGGATTCTTGAAAACATGCTACGACTTGGACGCCATCTTTTGGGATATCTTTCAGCGTAGAGTCTTTCGGCTTCCCGATCTCGACAACAAGTTAAACCGTAGCAGAAGTTCCTGTCCGCTAACTCTTCTCGAAGATATGAGTTTGTTATTGTTATGTGTTGATGAATTAATATTTTAATTGTAAATGGTTGTTAAGTAAATATGCGATGCCTTTTATTAACCTTTAGGTTGTTAATTGTTTTTTCTTTCAAGAAAAATTGCGGTTTAATTATCTTAAGCCCCCAGCAGGTAGAACCCTTCGCCGGCGAGTGGCCGCGGCCCCAGGTATAGTAAGAAAAAATTGCAGGTCAGTTTTCAGACGTTATCAATGAATAAAATGGTTAATCCATTGAAAATCCAATACTTTTCTACTTTATTGAGTCGTCATAAAACTCCAATTACAAAAAATTAAATTTGTAAATTAAACTAAAAGTCCAGATAGGTAAAAATAAAAACAAAGATTTTCTTAGAAAAAAGTGGTTTTGGTTTTTTTTAATTTCTCAAAAACGAAAAGACATTTTTGCATCCGGTTTTCTGTTTTCGACTAAAAATTAACAAAGACATTGAAATTTTAAAACAAAATTAGTACTTAATTACATAAAATTTTGAAAAAAATTAGTTCAAAAATTTTTTTTGGCTGTTTTTTTTTGAAAATTTTGGGTTTGAAAATTTATTTTTTTAAAACTATTCGTTAAAACAATTTATTTTAAAAACAAAGTGAAAGAAGAAGTTTTTAGGTTTTCAGAAAGGTATAGCACGGTGTTGTAAACTAAGCCGTTGATTTTTAATATTTTTTTACACAATAATTTTTCAGAAAATTGCCCCTCCCGGCTAAACGGGGGAGAATAGACCCCCCCCCTCCCATACGATTTTTTTCTTGTATCAACTCAACCTACACGCTCTAGCTTTTTGGCACAACGCTCGTGAATCACCCTGTATATAAATGTTTTTGAAAACACAGAATTTTGAAAAAAAAAGTTTAAGAATATTATTTGGGCAATATATTATGTAGGTACTTCTAAAAAAGAGATGCCAATCGGGCGATTATTTTTCGAGAAAATTTTATATTTGATCAATAGGTATCAAGTTTTTTTGACGAACTAAATCTAATTTAAACTTTTTTTTATCACACATGATGGTAAAATAGTGGAAAAGTGGTGTCTGTTAATTCTGTAAGTTTACGTCATTATTGTTTTTATTGTTCTTTATTTTTAACTAGTGACCTATTTGACATAACGACGATAAGGAAGTCCAAAAAAATGTGGTCCCCATTAAAAGGGCAAAAGGAGTAAAATCTTATTTGCACGCGTTGCTCGACGCCGTAACTTGTCAAAATGATTTTTTTCTTAACTGACTGATTACAAGACAATATTCTGACAGAAAGTAAGAAAAAAAACAAGATGGCTGCCACGAACTGTCAAAATCAACCTGTCCTCATTGGAAAACTCTTTATCTTTTAAAGGAACCCACAAGCTGTACAAGCCTCATTTATGCAAGTTGAGCAGAAGGCGAAAAACCTGGGACTGCATATAAATGAGGGAAAAAAACAAGGACGAAAAACGTGGTGGCTCCTTTTGCAGAAAACATCAGAAGAAGAACAACTATTAAGAGATAGAGGGGTACCAATTCGGAGTAGTGCGATCCTTCATTTACCTTGGGTCAGTATAGTAGCAGCTGGCTGGTTGAAAAAAGAAAACAACAGAACCTACTTAAGTCTTTCAAGGCTCTTTAAATCCAATACTCCTGCCATTACTTCGAAGCTACTGCTGTATAAGATCCCAGTCTTGCCAGTTATCACTTACGGATACAAGTCTTGGGAGTTTAGTCAAATGCGTTCTGAACTATAAGCCGTGTTCGAGAGCAAATTCTTACGTAGAATAGTTGGCTCCGTTTGTGAGGTATTTGAGTTTGACAGATGTCAGATGTCTGTGCTTTATCAACCTATGACAACAATATGAATGTGAATTGAAAAATAAAAGTCAATTCCTGTTCTTCAATAGAACTTTTTTTCTTCCACGAGAATGTCAAAATCTATTTCGATTATTTCGTGAGTTAACCGTAATCAAAACCAAAAGCTCTTCCTCATTGAATTCGTTTGATTTAATTTTTCCTCGAATTGCAATTTTGGAGAATTTAAAAGTCATCATAACCTCTTTCAGCTTTTGAAGACGTTCAGCTGTGTTCTTTTATATTTTTATCATCTTTCTCACTGCCTATCTCATCTCAAGGCAAGTTCCTTAGCAATAGCAAGTCGAATACTGTCAATCGGTACCAGATTTTCTTAAAGCAACTCATGCTAAGGACATTTCAATAAGTGTCACATTAATCCTTCTTCCAAGGAATCCACTATTCACACTCCTTATACATAAACAAGAAACATAATGCTGACGTTGAGTGAGTAAGCTTTCATCTTTGAAATGTCCTTGCTGGATGCTTTTTATTTTCCACATTATCTGATGTATACTCAAGCAGTTGCAGAACTTGAAATATACAAAAAAAAGAACACTTCCAACCCAATAAATCGCTAATGCACAGCAAAAAAAAAAAAACAATTCGTCAAGATTCAAGACAAAAATGACTGATGAAAAATAAAAGAATGCAAGTGCTTTACTCTTCTGTCAGCATTTTCCTTTATTTCAGTGTCTCCTCAGTGTCATTCAAAAATCCATAAAAATCAATCAATTTTCCGTTTTCCAGCGTCCAACTTGTCTACTCTGTTTATTTACTCGAAATTTTATTTTTATCTGAAAGATTAATGGGGATTGTAATTTGTTTCTTTTGAACTAGTATATTGAAGAGCAAGAGCCAATGATCCAAAAAGATCTGTAACCTGCCGAGCTTGAGTCGTTAAAAAATATATAAAACGTATTTAACACGTGAGTGACACTGTGTCGTCGGTGATAAAATGCTTAATGCTAAACCTATTGCTGAGTCATGTGGATATCGAAGAAGATGTGGGTGAGACTGGGAGACAGGCAAAACAATATAAATGTCCAGAAGCCACTTGACGATGAAGTTTATATGGAGATGACGGAATCACTCAGTGGGTATCGTTTTTAATAGCCTCTACCTTTGATAAGCCGGAGTACACCCAACCGTCACGTCAAATGAATTAGTAATTGAATTGCTCTGGAGGCGTTTAATGTGCGCCATGTATGACAAGAATGGGCGATCGGTTATTATTACTGTTCGTAATTAGAAATGAAGAATAAAAAGACGGTGACTTTTGCTGGGCCCTTCGGTAGTGACTTGATGTTGCAAAGGGGAAATGGGAATATTAGAGCATGAGATGGAAAAAGCAGTCATCCTAAAGTGTGTAAATTAAAATGCAATAACTATTGAATACTGCTGTTTGCCATTTTTTATTGCCCTCGAACTGCACTCAGCAAATATTATGCTTTCTCGAACAGTTGAAAAAATGGTGCAATTAGATGTAATGGCTGCAGTAGGTATTCACAAGAGACGATTCAATGGTAGTAAAAAATGTGTCACAGCAGTTGATGATTTACAAGAGTGCTAAGATTAGAGTGGATGTTAATGTTGTGGAAGGTGAATTTTTTTTTCGAAAAAGCAAATTGTCCAACTAGAGTTTAAATTACACTCATAAAGTATTGAAATGGAAAACTGTTCAATAATAAAAGTTAATAACTAGCCGGCACATCAGTCATCTTCCTACCAACCGTAATAATTAGAAACAGTGCGTTATGGGCGCAGTGTCATAAGTCCGTAGGTCATAAGTCCGTAAAGGACTTTTGACCGACTTAAGTGAGTCAAAAGTTCATAAATCGATTATGAACTTATAACCCACATAAGTGAGCCAAAAGTCCGCAATAAAAAGAGCCATAAGGTCTTAAACAAACTAAGATTGAATGAAATAAAAAAAAACAAACCCAGTTTCAGAAAAACCCGAAAGAAGTGACGCTTACAAGTCAGAGCTACAGTTTAAAAAAAAAAAAACTGTATCAAGGTAGATATGTTGTAAAAAAAGACCAGCTTAGTAGGTAAGTGAAAGGAACGCAACAAATAACAATTTTCGGAAGCATTCTCAGAGAGAATGACTCCAAAAAACCGTAAGCTTTGGGTCAGAATTTCGTAGGAATTTTTGACGGACTTTTGACTCACTTAGGTGGGTTATAAGTTCATAATCGATTTATGAAGTTTTGACCCACCTAAGTGGGTCAAAAGTCCTTTACGGACTTATGACCTACGGACTTATGACACTGCGCCTGCGTTATGGTGTTTCTTTATTTTTTGTTTGCGTTCCCAATCTAACTTATAAAGAAGCAGATTAGAAACAAACACATGCACATAAAATGTGCTTTTTCGACACCAGAAACCTAAATAAGTTTTCCTTAAACCGCGATTTTAGGGTCAGCCAGTTAAATAGTTTTCCGCAGAATAACGCCTGTCGGACCTGCTTTTATTATTAAAAGCCAAAAAAGTGCATAGGTACTC
Organism: Sphaerophoria taeniata; assembly: GCA_943590905.1. Taxonomy (NCBI): domain Eukaryota; kingdom Metazoa; phylum Arthropoda; class Insecta; order Diptera; family Syrphidae; genus Sphaerophoria; species Sphaerophoria taeniata. Next base: position 25,242,660 of record OX016541.1, read on the forward strand.
CATTTTCCCAATATAAATAACCAGATTCCAAAAAAGGCCTATGATAAATAATTTTTAAATTAAAAATAAAAGTTAAAATAGAACTAGCTGACCCAGCAATAACGTTGTTTTGCCATATAAATAAAATGAATCAAAATGAATTGAATATTTATTTAAGTTGGTGGCAACGCGCACAAATGACGTCTGTTTGAGAGGGGCATAACTTTTTTAAACTTCTTTTTACAACTTTCCACAAAACAATTTTTGTTGGGTCAGCTATTAAGTTCACCAAAATCGATAAAGCCGTTTAAGAGGGGTTGGGTCGCATAGAAGAATTATTCTATTACATTTTTTACAGAAGCAAGTTTTATAAGAATAAACACAATTTGTCAAACTTACAAGCGATTATTTTTTCAATTTGTCACTGGAATTCTTGCTTCCCGCTATTAGGCATCCTGTGTTCTGTTTCCAGTTTCCCCTTTAAAGTTGATTGGTTTTCGTTTCCCATTTTGCAGTTTTTGTGTTCCAAATTCTGGTATAAAATAAACCCTGTATACATAGTCAAATAATGTCCAGATTCGACAGAAAAAAAAACTTTCAACCATATCGAAATTTCATTTAACGTCCGACCATAATTTCTTCCATAAATCACAACTTGGCACTGCAAGTCGAAAAGATAATTTATAACAATGAGCACGCCTTTCATAGATGCAAATATCAATTTTTCTCACTTTCAGCAACACCACATCATTTAATAAGAAAAAATGGAATTATATCATTTTTAGAAATCACTGTAATGGAAACGAACCCAACCTTCCTATATACAAGACCGCTTTCAAGACTTTAAAACTTATGTCAATCAAAATATAATACACTTTGCCCTGTATTTTTAGATTTCCCTTTTCTCAGATCTTCGATATCATTAAAGATACATTTATATGCACACACAGATACACATAAATACCTTTTGGCACTAAACGAAGCGGTAAATAGCTGTAGAAACGGAAGAAGCCACTTTTAGATAGCAAAAGAAAAAATGCTAGTAATAGTCATTCAAATAGCATCGCATCCAAAATAACAGCAGAAAAGAACGTTCGTTACCAACCAAACGATGATATGCGTTCTGTCTGTATAGAAACAACATGTCTGAAATACACAATTTGACAGAAAGCAATTTCACGTCACGGCAGTAAGACATGCTACATAAGTTGTCATAAATGAATCAACAATCTTAGCATTTCGTGTTTGGTTTGTGCTGGCGAGATTGAAACCTGTGCCCGGTGCGGTGTGATTCAATTCTGCGCCAAGTAAAAGACTCGCACTCAGACTCACACTTGACGCACATGTACTTCCATTACTTCCAATTTCAAAGCGCTGCTGGGTAAAATAATATGACGATAATTCTAAAGTCGCTGAAGTCAAACGCGCTAAAAGATCCGGACCACCCACTTGCAATGTTACTGTGTCTTTATGACATTGTGGGGCCTGGAATTGTACAGAAAACCGATTCGAAAAGTTTGCAAACCAAGTTTGTGTCTGTATACACTTTTCCTCTTCACAGATGAAGAGTGTAAATCCGTCATCATGCCATCCACCATCCGTGTCGTCGCCAAGGGGATACACAGTCAAAATAGGCTTCTATTTATCATACTGGATATGCCACAATGCTGACGACACGAAGACGCGACGCGACGCGCCGGCCGAGTGGTATTTCTGAACCCGATTATAACAATCCATTACAATTCAAAATATTGCTGTCAATTCGATGTGGCTATATATATCAATGTGCCAAGGGGCTTTGTCGTCAACCACAAGTATTGAAAAGATTAATTTACAATCCATCATTCCGAGAGCTATACGAATTCGAAGTCCAAAAGTTTGATTCTTCTCGTTTCGTTTACACACCTGATGGTGTTGGTGTGATTCCTGTTCCTTGGCGGATTGAATTCCGTTTAAATCGCGTACAGAATTCAGTTTCTTTGTAATTCGAGTTTTAATGATGTGTCTTTTTTGTAAGGCGATATTTTGGAACCACCAAAAAGTTTGGAGACGATTTTCGAACTCAATTTGCATACTATGAAGTATGAATACAAATTGACGAAAAAAGAATTCAATTGCATCCTTTCTTTTTTAAAGTTTTTGTTAAAATTTTGTTAAAAAGAAACATTTAAGGTTGCGTTCACTGTCTCACAGAGTTTACCTCGAAAAAGGAAAGGTTCCTAACGACCACCAAATCAGCTTCTGTAGCATGCTTTTAATAAATTTTATTCAGTTTCAAGCTATGATAAGATTTAAGAAGCTCCGTTAAAGCTCGACAAACTAAAAACAAAACAAAAAAAATATTTTGGTCTTGTAACTTTTGGCACAGCTGAAATTGTAAAAACGATACAAGACTTCTGATTACAATCAGTGTGACCTTAATCCGATGTTGGTGGAAATTAAATACAAATTCTTTCAAAAAAGCACACAAAAAGATATCCAATATTTGTTTGTTTTGTAAACAAAAACCTGTTCCATTTTTTTTCATGGTAACAACGATCCCTTGCATCCGTTCTAGATATCACAAAGTAAATCATAAGCCACAACACAATCCATTCAATTAAAATAAAAATGTCCAAAATATCACCAGAGCTTACCTTTGTATTCCGTTTGTGTGGCAATTTTTTGTTGAATCTGCAAAAAAAAAAAAAACAATTAAAACAAACCATCGTTAATAGGAGCAAGCTTTAGTGAGCAAATTTGTGATATTATTTGAAAAAGAGTGCACTTGATAGTTAGCTATACATTTATACTTGTTTTTTTTTAATATGAATTACGCCTTGGATTTTTGGATTATTAATATAATGCAATAAATCGGAGTGCATTTACCTTGTGCAGAGCATTTGTCACGCTTTGTTGCGGGTAAATCTAAAATGCCGACCAAAGCATAAGCCGCGTTGCGGTTTTACTTTTTGTTTTAAAATTTAATGACAGCAAGTTCATAGCAAGTTCGTTATTTTTGTCTAAAGGGTGTTGTCGATTTACTAAAAAACGTTGTCTGTGGAAGTTCTACCAGGTTTTTTAGGAGAATTCAAAACACCCTGTACGCTCATTTTTGTATGAAATTTCAATATTATTTACAAGTAGGTATACTTATTTTTCATTTAAATGACAAAAAAATGAGCCCACAATCATGAATTTATATCTGAGTCAGCAGAGTAAAAAACCGCATCATGTGAATAAATTAAGTGGGAGTATTAAGTGTATTCTTTTGGGCTGAGTTCACATTTATTATAACTCAGATTGTGGTTTAAGGAAAATTTAATAAATTATCAAGTGAAATCAGTACATTGTCAAAAAAAAAAATGCGAATTTAAAACCCAGTTGACACCCACAAACGAAATATTTAACATATAATCAAAACCGTTATTAATGCATAAATATTGACAAAATAAGATACGTAATTGATTTCAAATTATTGTTATTTGTCGATTGTTTATTATTTTTTTTTATAATTGGGACACAATAACGAAAACAATGGGATCGATAAAAGGAGAATGGAACACAATTAATGGGTTTTTTACGGTTGTTTATGTCTTTCTTCCGCTTTCTGGGTTCCGGAAGTATGAGCGATATCGTTAAGTGATTAATGAGCGCCTTTTTCAGTATACCAATTGAGCAACTTCAAGTGAAGTAAAGGCATTTTTTCATTGAAAACAAACATTGCTATAAATACGTCAGTTCTGCCTTGCTACACAACCCTATGACTTTTGCACTTTTTTTCGCGCCAAAAAAAACTCACAACAACTATGACCCTTTACCATCTATGTTATCAATAAATTAATGGTCTTTTCATTATTTTAATTTGCTGCAGCATGAATTTCTTAAAAATAATGAACCGTTGAAATTCATAGACCATCATTATTGCAGTTCTCAGTTTTCCTTTTCATTTTTTTCCTATTTTTTTGTTTTTTTTTGTTTTTGTTTGCAATGCATAATAGGAACAAAATGCAGAAAATAGTATCCGAACTAAAAATAAACAAAGTATACCTATCCATCATTATTTTTCTTTGATTACAAATTCATATAAACAAGCCATCCGTTCAGCAAAACAAAATGTGTTTAAATATGCGTAGCAAAATGTTGCCATAGCTAGGACAATGTATTTTCGTGTTAGGAACAGAATCTATGCAGATTTTTGTTTGATCATAGATGGGATTTGTTTGATGAATGAAGGGTAGAGGATTGTTGGAAATGTGCAGGTGTTTTTTTCAGAAGTTGAATCTTTTAAATGTCACTGGTAATTTGTATTTGATTTAGATAATTTGTTTAACAAGGGAATGAAACGGAGGAAATTGTTCAGTTTTCATGAAAAGTATTTTGCTCTTGTATTAGAAATCGAAATCAGGACCAGTCTACTAGTAAAAATTTGGCGCTTACCTGCAGTGAAAAAGATTCTATTTGGTTTATGAGAGTCAAGCATGTATTGATTTGTGTGATCTTTCAACTTATTATTGGCTTTTAAACGAGCTATTAGGCCTTGTAAAATGTGTTTCCACATTGTGAACTTCAGGAAAGTGCATATAACTAGGTCGCACGAACTTTGATTTTAGTTAAAAAAAACAAAAAACAAAAAAAGCAATAAATTTACCATGCAACATTTTAATAACATATAATTACCGTTGAATAATTTTGCATGTTATGAAAGGTCATTCATTTATCGGTTTTGCACGTAAGCCTTAATAAAACAAACACAGTTACCTACACACATTTTTCATGAAAATTTTTAAATTTTGGATCTTCTAATTAAGTGTGAAGACCAATATCATTTAATTGACCGCCTTGAGAAGGTTCCCAGCATGCTACATTTTTCACACATTTTGGGCTGTATCTCGTCCGTAACTTGTTTATTTTATTTTTTATGTTTATGTAGGCGTCTAGACTCTAGAGCTGCTGAAGAATATTTTCGGCAAAACACCCTTCCTAGACTAAACAACTAAACATACAAACATATGTATGTAAAACCCAGTTCACGGTAAAATACCACCGAAACAAACATCTTCACCCTCTGAGCTACGCACTTGCTCCTGCATCATCCTATCCGAATACCGCCCTGTATATGTTTATATACCATGCTATATGGAAACAACAAAAACCCCTCCTAATGTAAATTTCTACGTCAATGGTATTTCACCTCACAATCCTCACAATTCACACTCAGTCACAGCTGAAGAAGAAACTTCAATTCTCTTGAATCAACTTCTTCAGAGTGTATTCAAGTGTATGAAGACAGAACCGTACTATGCGTTTAGACTAACTAAACATCGGTTAGAGTTAGAGACAGAATGTGCCAATTCAAAATAAAAGGCATTGAAATCCGTTAATTAGGCTCATCAACAGTATCTGAATTTGCAGCAGCTGTATTTTCTATAGATCGTGAAACACGATGATGCACAGGTTGTAGGACATCAAGTGCCAATTGCTTGCGTAGCCAGTTGATATAGACGACCATAATCATAGTATAGTGACCTGTAAAAGTAGTGTTTTAAGCGTAGCTATTTAAACACTACTTTTGCAGTATTGTTTCATGATTTAAACTAAATATTAAGGGTATTCACGTAACGAGATAACTTTCTACTTTGCGGAAAAATAGAAAATTCCGCAAAAGATTTAAATGAACACCCCAGCAAAAAATATTAACGTAAACAAGGGAAACAAACAGCTGTTTGTTAAACGTCAAAGTTAATTTTTTCAATTCACGTCATTCGATAGTTTATGTTAAAGTGATTCTTTTTTTTTATTCTAATTACATTTTAATTTTTGCTCTTCAAAATGCCAAGAAGTAGTTTTAAAACAAAATTCATTCAAAATTCTACGATTTGCAGAAAATTTTTCCCATACAAATTTTGACAGCTCATTTTTACCGATAGAAAATTCTAAGGGTTTTCCGCGTTTACGTGAATACCCCTATTAATCAATTTATAATAATATGACACTTCTATAGCTGGACCTCGCTACCAACTACCAATACCAAATCATTCAGACATTATGGCTCTAAATCATTTATTTCTAAATCCGGTGTCCGGAAGTCATTTAGGACATGTTCTTTTATATTGTCTATTAACATGCCCCGGTGACCGGTGTGTGTTCAAAATAGTGAAACTTTCATCTTTGCCAGTTTTTTCATTGCACCGTGGGAAAAATAGCTTAAATGTGAATCCCAATATTTACCAAAAAAATGACATTTTCAAAGAAGCGCATACCGCCTTCTTATGAATGTACAATCTCCTAGCCGTTTTGACTCGTTCTGTCACTGTAAGAAATCACACTTTTCTTGCGCATTTTTCTAACATCACATTTTTCTATAAGCTCTCTTCGGCCTATTCTGATAACATAAAAAAGAATGACCCTGTATACGGAACAAATTTAATTTTGTTTATTTTATTTGTTTGAAAGAGAAATGTCACAACTGACCACTGTTTCTATAACACGTTGAAATATTATCAACTCTGAACTCCAACAAAAAGACCAAGTCATTTTGTCAGATGATATTTCGCTTAAATAATATCAAATTAATCCATCAAAATCGCAGCAGTTGATAATTATAATTAAAATTAATTGAGTGTAACATTGACTTGCAATACTCAATAGATCGAATGAACAATGTCATGGATATTTAATGCGGCAACATTCGCATCATCCACCTTAAGCTATTCTAAGAAACAGGTCTTTTAAAGTCGATTAAAAGAGAGCAAAACCAAAATACCTTTCTTTTCACATAGCAACATGAAACAAGAAAAGCACAAACGACGACAACAATAAAGACACAAACATGATGCGTCATTTAGGCGACGCACGATAATAAAGGCAACTTCTATTAAAATATAATGACCACCAAGCGCATAACAAAACGACCAAGTCAGCTGATGTAGCCTACTTTTCATATCCCCACGATTATGTCAATCACATCAAAAAATACATATATTGGTTCAGAGGAGAGAGTAGTGGATTGCTAAGCCGAACACTACGGGTTCAAACCCCAGCTTCAGCAGCATTCTTTTTCTACAAAAATCGCCAGCTTATCTGAGGCCACCTGTGCGATAACATGAGACAACACAAATCTAAGTCTCCTCCTCTGAGCCACGTAGGTTTCTGTTATCTGTGCTTTCTTTCTATGTGTCTATCTGTCTCTCTCTGTTGTATTAATGTATTGTTCTGTCCCAGCCGATGGTCTCAGTCGCCAGTGCTGCTATGTGTCTGTAGTTCGTTACATTTATGTGTGAAGTACTGTGAAATGTAATGTAATGTAATACATATATACAAGCACAAACGCTTAGCGAACGACGACCAGGCGATGCGGCAATGATGAATCAAATTTTGATTAAACCAGGACGACATTTTTGCATTCAACATAACTTGCTTTTTTTTCCTAATACAAAAATAAAACATTATAATTTCCCGGCATGAAGTTCGGTGAAGGATAAAATAATTTTGTGCACCTCATTAAGTTTGAAAGAAAAGTGTGAACACCACAGTCATTAGTCGCGAGTGCGTATACGCCCCAGGGACCACAGGATAACACTGACACACTTTCATAAGTTTTTGTTTGTTTCATCAAAAGATTTATATGAACCTCAAGAAATAGGTGACCATAACTATGATGTTTCATGACATTTATTCGGTCAGGGGAGTTCCAATTCAGAAACAAATGGGCATGACTTTTTTGGCAGACAAGAAAAATAAACAAAATTTGAGCTCAGTCTCTTAGAACTTCTGGTTCTTGTATCCAATAAAACCTCATTATATTGTAAAATTTAAGTTTATTAAATTTTTGTTTTGTTTATCTCATTTACACAGCAGAAAAAAAAAATGTTTCAAATTTTAAATTTAAGACTTGACAGGAATTTTTATCGTGGCCCATAAGAAATTGCACATCCTACTGAATGTTTTTTCCATGAGATTTTCTACATCATGTACCTACCTATCCGTTTCATGGTTTTATACACAAAGAGTTTTGTTGTTCTGTTGGTGTGGTTAAGCCTTAAATCGTTTGGTCTGCCTCTGACGGAACATTACATTGCTTTCCTCTAAACCAAAAAAAAGAGGAAAAATGGAATATTTCACAAGAATGTTTTGTTTAGCAAAAAAAAATACGAAAAAAGTCCCTTGAGGCGAACATAAGAGATTAACTTCAGTGGCGGCGTAAATTTCATGACAGAACACGAAGAAAAACGCCACAACCACATGTGTGTAAGCAAAGCTTAGGCAGTGCACATCAAAACTGCGTCATCCACCACCTCGTCCTACCTCTAACCAGGTTCTATGTAACATATCCCTACACACCGCGAGGACTTTGTATTCTTATTATTATGTTATTTAAATGTAAAGCCTATCTTCCTCTTTTTTTTATTGAAAAATCCACAAAAACACTAAGGAATTCTCAAAAAAAAACACAAGACAAAAACCCACATACACGCACAAGATGACGTGAAGATACGATAATGCTTTAAGCAATTTTCCGATTTCGTTTTTCTTTTGTATTTTTTGTGGGATCAACGAATTATTTTTTCATATCTGATTCTATAGGATTTTAAACATCGTTCAGAGTTTAGAGTTTATGTACATATTTGCTAATCGGTTAATAGGATTAAAAAATAAAAGTTGAAAGATGATGAAACAGAATAAGGAAAATGGAGCGTCACAACCGTAGGCCTGTTTAAAAAAAGAGGTAGGAGAAGAAACCTTTTTAAATTGTTTGTAATCAAGATTTTTCCTGTGTACTTTTTTTGAAAAGAAAAAACAAGCTTGACGGCTTATAAAGGGCAATTGAAAGTGGAGAAAAAAATATGTTTTTATTTCAAAATTTATGCATGACGGCTTTGGCGAACAAATTAAGTTTTTAAAACGCTTAAATCCCTTGTAGACCGGAAGTTAGAAATCCTTTTTAATTGAATTTTGTACAGTATTTTAAAATGTAAAAGACAATCTTTGAAGGCTGTTAAATGCATACTTTCAATTTTGTAGGGGGATCAAATCTGAACTTTTGAACATTTTACAATGTATTGAGTTAATTTATCGAAGCCTTACACTTACCAACCACGACATCAACAATTTTACTCATATTTATAAGTTAGGTTTTTTCGGAACTTACCGCGTTAATATAAGAAATACTTTCAAATTTCTTTTCCCGACGAAATGATGGTGTTGCAATGGGTTCACCTATTGCACCAATTATTGCAGACATATGGATGCAACATTTTGAAGAATTGGCATTGGAAAGAGCATCAACAAAACCAATAATTTGGAAAAGATATGTGGATGACACATTTTGCGTCCTGAAAAAGGATCAAGTTGAAAGTTTTCTGATTCATCTTAATTCCATCCATGAAAAAGTTAAATTCACCATGGAAAGAGAACAAGGAAACTGTTTGGCTTTCCTTGACGTTAAAGTCATACGAAAACAAGATGGTTCGGTTGGTCACACTGTGTTCCGAAAAGACACTCATACAGACAGGTATTTACACGCAACATCTCATCATCACCCAGCAAACTTGAAATCTGTGGTATCGGCTCTTGTGAACCGTGCTCACAAAATTTGTGATCCCGAACACCTTGAGCAAGAGTTGAAGCGTGTAGATAACGCACTCGAAAAGAATGGGTATAGCTCCAGACAAAGAACATGGAAACCCAAACCCAGCTCACAAAGCAATTCTCCACCTCCAGAATTAGAAAAAAGGGCCTTTTTGCCCTACATCAAAGGTGTAACGGATGGAATTGGACGAATACTACGGAAATATGATATAAAAACCATATTCAAACCACCAACAAAAATTCGTCATTTTTTAAGGTCACCTAAGGACAAAATTCCACTCCAGAGCCCTGGTGTTTACGCTGTTCCCTGCAGCTGTGGGTCTTCTTATATTGGAGAAACGAAGAGAAGTATTAAAACACGCCTTAACGAGCATATAAAAGCGATACAAAACAAAGCTGTCACAAAATCAGCAATTTGTGAGCATTTGGCCTACAACGAGGATCACTTTATCCGTTTTGATCAAGCCAGATCGATCTCAAATGAAAAGTTTTATGTACCTAGGATCGTTAGAGAAGCAATTGAAATTAAAAAAACATCAAAATTTCAATAGAGACTCTAGCTACAAATTATCACCGACATGGGATCCTCTCATAAACAAAACAAAAGTGCATAAAACCAAAACAGCTGTAGCCGACGTCCGTCGTCAGCTTTGCTTGTATTCAACAGCCAACAACAAATACACCACCCACAATCGACCCAAGTGCAACAACATCTACGCACCGGTACAATTTAAGAGCGAGAGCTAAAAAACAAAACTAAAACAACATCAATCAAACGTCAGTCTCATCCCGTGACCACGAAGACTGCAATTTCTTCGAAACGTCGGGAAAAGAAATTTGAAAGTATTTCTTATATTAACGCGGTAAGTTCCGAAAAAACCTAACTTATAAATATGAATATCGTCCGCGAAAATAAAAACCTAAAATCTCATAATTTTACTCATACACAGCCAGAAACATTTCCGTCATCGACCAAATACCTGCCGTGAGGCTTTATAAGCTACAGCCACACAATAAACACACAGACCAAAAAACAATGTTTACACTTTGTGGGATAAAATTCACATTCAGTTTTTACAAGAAAAGTACTCGGATTAAGTAAGGACAAGAAAATTCGAAGCTTGCTAAGAAGTGACTGAGGTTTATTGCCTACTGAAGTACTTACTAGTTTCCTCCGAAATTACCCCGTATTAACCCCTTACTGCATGGTGGCTCATATATGAGCCAAACCAGTTTTTTGTTCATAATTTTTAGATTTGTTTAAAAATATTTACGTTTCGCATTGTGTTTTAAAGAAAATAAACCTGTTTACTGATTTTTACAAAAAAAATATGAATATATGATTGAGTTTACCTATTTTTTTAATTTTTTGATCATCCAACAGAAAAGAAAAAAAAGTTGAAAATGAGTACCAACGTGCAATTCAAAATTCCATAAAAAAATATTAAAAATGGGTATTTCCTTGAAACCAAAATACATTCAATAATACATACTTACATACAATGTAAAATATATATATGTATTTATAAAATCTCTTTTTTTGCATTTCTCCTTGGTGTGGCATATCTGATCCAAACCGTAAAACTCATTTTTCCCCGAGTTTTTTGGAAAAAAATGAAAAATCCTGAGACACGTCTCTTTTATTTTTTGCAAAATCTATCCAATATTTTTTTTTTCATCAAAAAAAAAAATCATGCAGTAAGGGGTTAATGTAGGAACTTGTATGACATAGCGTACCTATTCTAGTAAGGTGGGCACTTCGAATTTGTAACGTTATTTAAGAAATAGGGTCTTTCATTTAGCATTTGCACTCCCTCATCCAACCCCCACTGCCCTCATTTGATTCTTAAGTTATTAACTAAGGCTACAACATTTATTATGCCTTTTTTGAACAGTTTTAATCTAACCACTGACAATATCACTTTTTATTCCTCATTGTTTTTTTTTCTTTTTTTTTTCCAAACGCATTAATACAACGTTGTCTGCGAAAGAGTTCAACATTCAAACACTGGGTCATTCAATTCGTAGTTTCAAGCTGGTAGCGCATTTGATATCTGCTAAACTCAACTGCTAATGAACATCGCTTGACTAGGTAGACTAGGACTAGATGGTTGTGGGGCAAAATTGGAACGAGTGTACCTTACAAGGTCACCAAAACCGGGGATTATCGGAGCAAACAAGCATTTCGATGTTAGAGGCAAGTCAGCCACAGTGTTGCCGCAAGCTGAAATAAAATGTCGCTAGCCTCACTTATAAAAATCGCTAGAATGGCTAAAATTTCGGAGAAAAAAAATCGCTAGATGTCGCCAAAAAAAAAAATTGGAAAATAATAACACAAAAATCTTTTCTTTGACATTTTTTTTTTTTTTAAACAACAACAAAATAAATAAATTCAGTCCATTGTCTCCCTCCTTATCAGCCAATAGAGATTCTCAGGAATAAAACAAAAATTGGAAAATAAATACCTACATTTCCTCAGAAATATTTTACAGTAAGTACAAAAATTTCGGGTAGTTCATAGGTGTTGCAGTTTTTATTTAGTAATTTTAGCTGATTTTCGATGAGCATTATAGAATTAAGAGTTTTATTGACTTTTTATTATTTCTGAGATAACTTTTAACATGAATATGCGCTTTACTTCAGCATTAGAATGCGGAAGTGACATTATAGTTTTTGCAAGTTCAAATGATTCTTTGAATGAATTGACACCCGCTGCCACCCACTTCACCACAAAATTTAGTGCTATCATGCACCTCTTCCCAATGATAATGATAATTTTGCTTCCATTCCAGCCGACTGGAAAAATCAAACAAAAACATTTAGGGCCAGTTGCTCAATCGAATCATAAATTTAAGTTCTACATAAAGTTCTACTTTTGTATGGGGATTTTATGTAGAACTTAAGAATTCCGGAACGTCTCATACAAAGATGTGATTCGATTGAGCAACTGGCCCTTACAGTTTCAAAATTCTACACAAAAGAAAAACGAAATTACTCTATAGCATAGTCTCTAATGTAAAAAAAAAAATATTCCCGACCCGCTCGCTCACTCGAAGTATCACACTCAGTTCGGTCTTCTTTCAGAAAGAAGTTCTAAAATACTAGCGTCATCTAGAATATAATTTCATAAAGTGACTAAACTTTAATGCCAGAGATGTAAAAATGTAACATCACTCGGTGCGTAATATTTGTACAAAATATGTTTTTTTGCAAAAAGTCGCTAGAAAAAGTAGCTAGAATTATCTAGCGTCAAAAAATAATTTTTTGTAGCTGAACTTTTAAAAAATCCGCTAAATATAGCGACAATGTCGCTAAAACGGCAACCTTGGTCAGCCACATCTGTAGCAAGTTTCCAATTTTAATAGTTTTCTGTGTCCTACTTAATAATTTTCTGGTAAAAACTAGATGTGAAATATACAATGCAAAATGTAAAAGTAAATATTTAACTGTATGGCTATGGTGATTGCTGTTTGTATTCGGTTGATGACGGCGTTGTTCGGTGTGGTGTATGATTAAAAATGTTGGCGCGATAGATACCTAGATAAGAGATTCCGCATGCAGCACCCAAACGGATTTTGATCTCACTGCGCGAGTTTGCTTCCAAAAACAAGAATCGCATCACCACCAATACGGGGATACTTCAGCTTCCACAAGCGGCCAAACCGAAACACCGACTCCGATCCCGGTGAAATTTGGACAGTAACCGTCTACGGAATACATGACAATAAATTGCTCTTGCTATAGTGGTGCGATGGGTCTAAGAACTTATCAGACCATCTTCGTAAAATCCACGAGCTGTCAAAAAATATACACAGCCCCAGAACTTCAGTTTCGATTGTGCAATAAATCAAAAAGAATTGAAACTCCAGTATAGAAAAAGCTGTTGCTCTTAACTTTTAAAACTTTTTTTCTGGTTCTCAAACCCACCTTACCAATTGTTACCAGAAGTTGTAAATAAACTCATTTATTTTTTACTTTGCAAGCCATTTATTAAACACCACCTACCCTTTTCTGGTAACATCAATCTTTTCCATTTGAATAGGCACACAACAACACGAATGCCTGCACACCAGCTTAACTGTAACCAATGGAAATGAATTATTTGACTGTTACTTATAAAAATTAAGCTAAAATTACAACACAAAAAGTCATTTTCCTTAATTGCTGGCTCTTCCTTGAATCCGTTTCACAAAAAAGAAAGTATAATTCATTTATTTCGTGTCCGAAGAAAAGCGAAACAAAAAAAATTCTAATCGCTTTCATCTTAAAGTTTGGAGTAATGTGGGCACAACAACGGTCACTGGTCAAATTATCCTAAGTTCTCCTTTTATTTTTCCTTGGAGCTCCGGTGGTGCCATGGAGGGACCATCTTAAGAAATAAGTTTTTTTTTGTGACTTTGATTTATGTAAATAAATTTTGTGTGAATGTGAAACCTTAAATTATACGAATGATTTTGTACTTTCTCTCAGCGCCCAGTGGCAAATTTCATCCTCAATGAAAAATTTTGGTGAAAAGAGCAAGGAATTCATTCCACACTTTTAAGAGGAAAAATAAGGAAATGATTTCATAGGAACAAAGTAATGCCCTTTTTCCTCTGTACATTTTCTCTATTCGATTAACACTTTCGTTTCTTTGCATACCAAAACGTTGTGATTTCAGTAAGGAAAAGTCCTGCACAGCTTCACGAGTTCGTGATTGGAATTGAGCGCTGTCTGTTGTTTTCATAAAAGAAGAATAAATGCACAAAAAAGAAACAAAAATATTGTCTAGCTTTTAAGGGTGGAAATGGAAATGACCTGCAAGAATCCGTGTATATAAAAATTATGTACTTTCTACTTCTATTGATCGACGCGACGAACGGTGACGACGACGCAACGGTTTTGTTTTTTTCCGCTGTCTATTTTTGTCTGCGATCGTTAAAAAAATGTTTTGTTTTATGTTAAATCAGTGCAATCGAAATCTTAGTTAAGGACAGTTGATGTGAAAAATCTGTTGGTAATTTTTCAAAGTGAATTAATAATAATAAACACCACAGAAGAAAACATGAGTGTAATCGAAAATATTAACCAGGTACTCAAATATAAATATTTAATTTCGGCTTAAGAAATGAAATTAAACTAAGTATCTAAACATTTTTTTAAAGGTAGCCTGGAATCGGGAATTTAGAGCAACCTTAGAGAATCGTTTAACGGTAAAAATTTAGAAAAAGTAGAAGATCTAGCCAAAGACTTGAATTGTTTTTATATATTATTATTTAAAACAATGTTGTGTTCTTTTCAGAAATATTTCAATAAAAAAAATTTAATAAATTTGTTTTGGATATTGGTGTTTTGTCAATTTGGCAGTTTTCACCATCTTATATTTGAATATATAAAGATTTCACAGCTGCATTTTTATAATATTTTTTATTCATGAAAAAGGTAGTGGAAAATTCAACTTCCAAAAAAGAAATGAGTTCACCAATGAGCTATCATTTAACATTTCATTGGAGTTAGACAACAAATGAAAACACAGAATACTTTTATTCAATGATTTCACTGGTGCATATTCACCAAGAAATTCACTTGGTGAACTTCAATGACAGCCCCGTGTAAATTTCACCAAATGATTCACCTTCAAATTCATGAGTGAAGCTTCCATTCCTTGGTGAATCGCATGGTGATTCCTTGGTGAAAATTCGGAAATTTGCCACTGGGCGGGGTCTGGATTTCGTGTGTGTGTTTGTGTATGTGTGTCAATCGTTTGTTTTGATTGTTATGTTTTTGCTTTTGCCATAACTAATTGTCTGTTTCCTCCAATTTATCTCTATTTAAAAAAGAGACAAAAAAGAACTCACACCGTAATGAGAAGCGTGTTGTCTTTTGATTAAAATGATGAATAATAAATAAAAGACAAAATGTCATTCTCACGCAACTATGTAACTATACTACGACTAAATAATGTCTGAGGAACATTTAAAAAAGATTTGGGATACATTTTTGATGAATCTGGTCAGCTAAGTTGGACGTAAATGGGCGTTTGGATTTGATTCATTCTGGTCTGTAATATTAGGTGTGAGCATTTAAGCAATCAATTTGACAACTGTCAGAAAGCGGAAATAGAATAGATTTATGTTTTGAAGAAAATAAGAGCTTCATTGATTTTTACAAAAACTAGGTTCATAAGTGAATTTGTAATATTTTGTTACCTGATTTTTCCCCACACCAGTCTGGAACCGATATTCCCCTGCACCTATCTGGTAAGAATTATCGTCGATTAAGTTTAAACTAAGAATAAGTTGACGAAACCTGAATTCACTAGTGCACACCAGTTACCATGGGACAGACAACAAATTGAACGCCGATAGGCGAAACTGCTTCTGCTTAGAAAAAGGCGAAGACTGTCCTCTCCTATCGCTCCATCGAACGGGTGCTGTCCACTGCTTTCTGGGATTCACAATGTGTGATACGAATAGAGTACTTGGAGAAAGGCAGAACGGTCACGGTATTGGACCGATTCCACGCCGATTGAATAAAAAAAAACGGGCCCAACTTGACGAAGTAAAAAGTCCTCTTCAGCATGATAACGCACTGGCTCGCTTATCTGCCAGCACTATGCTCACATTGTTCGAATTGGGCTTAAACTGCTAACTTCAGTAAAAAAGAGTACCTAGTACCTAGATCATCACCACCGCCACGGAAGGTCTACTTTGCGGACCTCGAGATAATGTATTTTTTAGACAGCCTAAAGAAGTAGGAGCATCGTTGGGTAAAATCAAGAAAAACAAATCGCCACTTTTCCAAAACATGAGTTTTAATTTTGTAGGCTAAGTATCTACTTATCTGCCTGTCTCCGTTACTATACTCTTCCGTATCACTAAACGGGTCTGAATTCTGTTCAGCTGGTTGTGCATAATTCTGTATGCAAACACTCGTCCTTTAAACATTTGAATATTTTGTTACAAAAAGAAACGTTTATATGAAACGTTAATTGAAGGCGTTCAATTTTAATAGCCCTTTTCCACAAAATAAAACACTAAAAAGTTATTACCCATCTTTCAAACATGAATGTTTTTTTTTAAACTCATAATTTTTAATGCAGCCATCATTTTTTGTTAGCAATTGCTTGGAAATTTATTAGGGAACATGGGTCGGATACTTAAATATTTGGATTGTATTTTGTTGTTTCGCTTATGGTCGACACCCACCAGATGCGTATGCCAATATTTTGTTTATAGTCCAACAATTTTCCATCACGAACACACAAAAGACCTAAAAGACTATATTCCTATTGTTATCGTGTGTAAAAGACCCCAATCATCTTGGTTTTTGAGGACTTGATCTTTATCGTTGTATAGGTATATGTTCCATTAAACATCGTCTTACGATAAAAGTCTCAGTAAGAATTTTTTTTTTCTTTTTTGAAGGAGTCAGACGAATAAGAGCTGGGAAGACCTCGAAAACGACATGTCGTCGTTTATAGTAATAAACTAGTAATATGACACCATCTTCGTTTTTATATTCAACTACAACAGTTTATACGTTTTAAGTACAGAGGATGACGAAGGAGATTATAAACTCGACTATTACTTAAATCTTTACCTTTAGCTGGGTCCTGGAACGCTTTACTTGAGAAATGGAGGGAGATGCAGATAGAAAGGCGCATTCATACGTGTACCTACATGACTTGTTATTAAGATGTTATGAAGATGTTATTCGTTCGTCCCCATATAATTATATCGTTCATGGCAATGGCACATCCCTTAACCAGAAGTAGGTACTTGGAGAAGTTTTCTTTTTCCTTTTTGAAGAATGAAATGACCCATTACATTTTCAACGAAAAGGGTGATACAAAATATCAATGATAACTGAAATGTAAAAAATTAAGCGTTGAATGTCTTTCAGTGTTGGTTCCAACTCTTTCAACATTACTTTTAGAATAAATACTCCAATGAAATAAATAAATAGCCAGTTACATTCCACCCAAACAATTAAGCCGTTATACTCGCGCTTCTAGGAATGCTAACCAGTTATCACTCGAGCCCAACTTCGGACGTACTAATAGGTATTATGTATTCACGCAAGTAATGATGTCTTCGAGTCAATGGTACAAACTAGACTGATTTATTTCATTCCAATGTTACATTGATATCATATATCATAGCATAGCTTATACTCGGTAGCACATTACAATCTTTATAATAATATGTGCTTATTAAAATACATTACAATTCATCCTTTTCTTAGAAAATAATTACTTAGAAATTATTTAGAAATTCATGCATTATTATTATATTTTTTTAACTTAACTAATATATATACATATATTTTTTTTTTTTATAATTCATTTATTTTTGATTCGTCAATTTTCTTTTTAAAATATTTCTAATTCTTTCAGATGATCTTTGTGGATACATCGATCGTTTTAATTTCTTGTTTTTATTTGTTGTACATACTTGTTTTCTAACCTTTCTACTTTCATTTTCCATATTAGGTAATTTTCCTTTAACGTAGAATTGTTCTGGTGCAAAAGACACTCTTTTGATCATTCGCTTGAGTTGACTTACATGAGCATTTCTCAAACTATCTTTGAAACTTATCAAATATACGTTAGAGGAAACTTGCCTTACAATAATAGCTGGATACCATTTTAAATATTTTTCAAAATTACCTTTATAATAAACTTCTTCTCCTTTGTCAAATTTTTGGTTACAATGTTTTTCGTTTTTATTTCTTAAGTGAGAATTTTCCTTAATAATATCAAGCTTTGTTCTAGGTTTAAAGTTAAACATTAAGTTAGCTGGTGTTTCGAATGTAGTCGTGCTTGGTGTGTTCCGGTATCTGATTAAAAAGTTATCAATCCTTTGTTGAGCCGTGAGGTTTTTTGAAATCTGGTCGATTAATGACTTTTTAAAATCGTTTTTAACTACTTGAACTAATCGTTCCGCCTGACCATTTGACTGTGGATGATAAGCTGGAGATTTTACATCATGAATGCAATGCAATTCGCAAAAATGTTTGTATTCAAGCGAGTTGAATGGAGGTCCATTGTCTGTCACACACATTACAGGCAAACCAAAAATAGCATAATTACCACGAAGCTTTTCTATAAGTGAAGTGGCATTTGTACTTTTCATTAAGTGCACATCGACGAACTTACTAAAACTATCCACTATCAAAAGATAAGTTACATTTTCAAAATAAAAAAAATCCAAATGTATCCTTTCATAAGGATATGTACTTTTAGGCCAATCTCGTAAATGACAATTTTGTGAAGCAACCCCAGTAACAGCACAAACCTTACAACTTTTTACATGTAATTCAATGGAGTCATCTATCTTTGGCCACCATACCAAAGATCTTGCGAGCTCCTTCATACGCACTATACCAATATGACCCTCATGTAGAATTTCTAAGATGTCTGACCTCAATAAAAATGGTATAACGATGCGCATGCCATAATAAATAACACTGTCCTCGATTTCTAAAAGGTTTCTTTTTAAGTAATATGGTTGCAAATCCATGCTAAATTTGTCTGGCCAACCATTTGAAAGATATTGCTTAAGAAGCTTAAAAGTTTCATCAAAATTGGTTTCAGCTTTTATTTTAACTAAATTTAAAGGCACTTTATCTGAATAATTAAAAGAATTTAAAGAAAAATTTTCGTCACCTGTTTTATGAGGCAAAAGAAGCCTTGAGAACCCATCTGCATTGCCGTTATTTTTACCTTTCCTATATAAAATTTTATAATCATACATTGACAACTCAATTGCCCACCTTTGGAGTCTAGAAGCCGCTATAGGTGGAGTGGGTTTCTTCTCACCAAAAATTTCTTTCAATGGCTGATGATCACTATAAATTGTTACACTTCTACCAAAAATATACTTTCTGAATTTGCGAACATCCAAAAATATACTTAAGGCTTCTTTGTGGAGCTGCGAATAATGCTTCTCTGAAGCACTTAATGTGCTACTTGCATACATGCAAGGCTTTTCTATGTTTCCATCAACTATTGACAAAACACAACCAATTCCGTAAGGACTTCCATCACAAGAGATAACTATTTCTTTTGAGGGATCGAAATGTGCAAGCACACTTTTACCCGATAGCAATTTTTTAGTCCGTTCAAAAACCTCGTCACACTTTTCAGACCATTCAAACTTGACCTCTTTTCTCAGTAAACTATACAAAAGGTGAAGTTCAGATGAAAGACCTGGTAAGAAATTTGCATAATAGTTTAAAAGCCCTAAATAGGATCGATGTTGTGATATATTCTGAGGTGCTGGAGCTTTTAAAATTGCTTCAACTTTTGTTTCACTTGGAAAACGCCCTTCAGACGTAATAACGTAGCCTAGATATTCAACTTTTTGTTCCAAAAATTTGCATTTATCAAGGTTCACTTTAACATTATATTTTTTTAATTTCTCTAATACAGTTTCAGTGTTTTGCATGCATTCTAACAAACTCCTACCTTTAATCAAAATATCATCAATATAACCTTCGGCAAAGTCTAAACCCTCTAAAATTTTATCAATTACACCTTGAAAAATTGCACTAGAGGCCTTAGCCCCAAACACTAGCCTTGTAAATCTTAAAAGTCCTTTTGAAGTATTTATTGTGAAATACTCTTTGCATCTCTCAGACAGCTTCAATTGCTGAAAAGCTCCTTTAAGGTCTAAAATTGAAAAATGGGTATAACCGGAAATGTTTGAGAAAATATCTTCTGGAAGAGGTAACGGATTATGTTCTGTCTTCATGTGCTTATTTATGGACACCTTACAGTCCATACAGAGTCTGATATCACCATTCTTTTTCATAACACAGACTACGGGACTAGCCCATTCACTATGCCTTACTTTCTCTAAGATTCCAGCTTTAATTAACCTTTCTAATTCTGCATTGTATTTGTCTCTAAGACCAAAAGGAACTGAATATGCTTTAAACACTATTGGCCTTGCATTTTCATTCAGAATGACGTCAGCTTCAAATCCACAAATCGGATTTTCTAACTTCTGATCAAAAACTTCAGAAAATTTATTTTTAAGCTTGCAAATCATCTCAGTTCTACGATCAATTGGTATATTTTCCGTAATATTCAAAATAGAATTTGCCTGAGACCTACCGACATAATCAAAAAATGATTTCCAATCTGGATACAAAGAATCCAGCCAAACACGGCCCAACAAGGGTGTAAATGGTTTCTTGCTCTTAATTACCAACATTTCTAACTGTAAAGGTTTCTCTTGATACCTTGATTTTACCGCAACCTCGAAACTTCCAAGCACCACCACGTGTCCTCCAGTCACCACCTCTAAAGATTTAGAAACCTTGTTTAATTCAGAATTATTGAAAAATCTTAAATAATCTTTTTCTGATAAAACCGTTGTACATGCACCGGTATCTAGCTCAAAGATAATATACTTATCGTTAACTAATAACTTAACTTTTAGCGCTCCTGACGTGACTTCATCAACATAGTTCAGCTTCCCTAACCAAGCTCCTTCGTCCGAACTGCCACCATCGCCACTTTCAACTTCTCCGACCGCATGCACCGATTTGTTTCCCCGATTGCGCAATTTGAAGCAATCCTTTTTTATGTGCCCACGCTTTTTACAATAAAAGCAAATGATTTCCTTAAAGTCATTGTTTTTGCGGAAATTCTTTTCTCTTGAACCATTGCGAAAATCTGACTGGTTCCCAGATCTGTTATGCGACCTTGATATAGATCTACCTCTTTGATGGCTCTGCCTCCGAACGCTGTTGATGTCTGTACCACCTGATGTGCCTGGCTGAATAACTTTCAACTGATTTTTAGCCATTTCATCTCCTCTAGCTATATCCACAGCCTTCTGGAACTCCAAATTTGAAATCTCTAGCACCTTTGCACGAACACGATTGTCCAAAATCCCCAACACAAATCTGTCCCTTAAAGCGTCATTTAAAAATGCTCCAAACTCACATGGCTCTGCGAGTTCTTTGATGACCATAACATAATCGGAAATATTTTCACCTGCACGCTGATTCCTGCTACCAAACTTATACCGTTCTGCAGTAATATTTTTTTGAGGATTGAAGTGTCCTTTTAACTTCTCAATTAAAGTTTTGTATTCAACTTCTTCTATACCATCTGGCCTGGAAACGTTGCGAATTACTTTGTATAATTCTTTTCCTCCTAAGGTTACCAAATAGACTTTCTTGTCTTTGTCTTCTGTAAGCTTGTTAAGGGACATCAAATTTTCAAAACGTTCCATGAAAATATCGAATTCATCAATGCTTGGATTAAAAAACTCAATAGCACCGATAAAATTAATTGAATTCATCTTCACCGCTAAATCTGGCTTAACATCAGTTTTTACTTTTTGTGAAACAACGGTATCCTCCGAACTGTTATCAGAATCAGTCGATTCCGAAGGTCCCATAAAACTTGCTTTCTGAAGAGATTAAAATAGCGGATCAAAACTTTTTTTTTTTTTTAACCTCGTCGCCAATATTATGTATTCACGCAAGTAATGATGTCTTCGAGTCAATGGTACAAACTAGACTGATTTATTTCATTCCAATGTTACATTGATATCATATATCATAGCATAGCTTATACTCGGTAGCACATTACAATCTTTATAATAATACTAGCTGACCCGCGGGACGTTGTACCCGCAACCTATTACTGTTTGTTCGTAGGACTCAGAAATCATAGTTGGGATTATTAGCACGATGTACCAAACTGGTTTTGTGTTATTTTTTTGTTGAGTTTACTCCTTAAGAATCATTTCATACATATGTAGGTACAATTATTGTACAGATATAGCGCACGGTATGAAAAAAAGATGATTACTTAAATCATATCATGAGCTAACCCCTTTTGGACACAAAAAATTCTTCCCAAACCCGTCGAATGATACATCGAAAAAAAGGTCAACCCAAACTCTATTCTTCTGGGTTTAAGGTTTTTGGAGATTTTTGAGAAAAATGTCTATTATTTGAAAACATTTCAAATCGATATGACTCCCAAATTTAATCGACAACCGGCCGGGTCCGGGTTGCCAAGATAATTGCATCAGTGGGTATTATTTTGATGGGATTACAATTTGCTAAGGAAAAAACCCAATAAAAATGGTTTTGGATCACCAGTGTAACCAGGTATCGCAGGTAGGTTTGGTTTTCAGAGATGGATAGAGGGCGCACAGACTTTGCTGGTAAAATTGAGCAATCTCCAAAAGAGTTGAAGTTCGTCACGCACCTTATTCGCCAGATTAAGCCCGCTCGGATTATTTTATGTTTTTATAAGCTCAAAAAAATGGCTCAGTGGAAAAGAGATTTTTCAATGAATGAGGAGGTGAAATCTGCACTTGATGGCCCTTTATTGAGCTTTGCTGACTTTCCCACACAAATAATGAAAATAAAAGAATGTCGTGTCACCTGCAGTTCTGCATATGTATGAGGTTTCACAAATACACAGGCATTCAACCGTTGGAAGCAAAAAATATGATTGTTTAGTATATATGTTTAGTTTGGTATCCGGAACCGGACAGTTGTTTTGTATACCAATTCCGGATTACCAAAAAAAAAAAAAAAACATTAATTCAGATTTGCCTTTAACTTTTTCACGTCGAGTTTTGTACCATTCTAAAGTATCAGTGTAAAACTATCCCACAGACTTGCCAATTCAGTTTGTACAATAAATTAAACATTAGATTTAGGTGTTTCACATTCCGTCAATTTTCAAAACTTTATTATAGAATAGGCACAATCAACCTGAATGAGTATGCTCACAACTCATGGGCATCATCTCAAAATTTATACAAACACCTGTTACTTCATAAAACTAATCTCTAGTAAGCTTAGTACTTAAAAATATAAGGAAAAACAAATAAAAGAAAAAGATTTGTAAAGTTCATCGTTAATGTGCTTGGTTTGATTAAGTTCCTAGTCATTATTCTTCTTCTTCTTTTTCTTTTTCTCGTTGGCCTCTCCGTTCTCGTCTTCAGCGAGTTTCCCAACGGCAAGTGTGTCACAAGGCTGTCCCATTGTCATTTGTGACAGCTTCATCCAAACAGATCAGTTAAAAGTTAAATCAATAATAAGTTCAATCAGTAAAATCTCTGTTGATCCAATTTCCTCTTTTTATTCTTCTCTTCTTTTGACAGTCAGTACCATCCGCATCAGCTGGTGCCTGCGTGGCATTTCTAGCGAAATTCGAAATTCTTTCGTGGAATTCCTCTAGATTCATAGAAAAAAATTTTAATCTATCTTCAACATGTTATTTAAGCGACTCGCCAAATATTTACATGCATAAAAATGTATAGAGGTACATTCGCACACTTACCTGCCAGGAATCGAGGAATACGTCCCTTGTTTTTGAGCTCGGCTCGACTAAAAGAAACTATGCATGTTAAAATAGACCATAATTGGGATTGATCGAACGTGTTTTCAGGGGTTATTGAAAAAAAAAATATTTGACAAAATTGTCGAACGAACTTGAATTTTTGTATACTGATCAGATTCGTTCATATTTTGTTGTAGTGAGAAAAGCATTATTTTTTAATATTTGCACCATTTGGAATTAAAAAAGTATAAGTTTTGTTTTTTCTAAACCTTCTACCCGTATTCCTCTAAAGTTTGGAAAAGTAATTAAGAAAATCGGTCAACCAGTGTGCCCGGTTAGCAAACGAACACAAAAATTAGGCTGTTCTTTTATATATATAGATGTGCTTATTAAAATACATTACAATAGGAAGAGAGATTCGTTTTTTTTGCCGTATTACGCGATTCACATTCTGTCATTCTCAATCATTGCAGTGTTCAGGATTTCAAAACGAATGTCCATCGACACTTATTCTTTCGTCCCTTACTGTACCCCTGCATAAAACGGGTGTATACTCGATATTCCGCGTAACAGGTTCCCAAATCCTGTTATTATCTATGTCAATTCACCGTCTTGACGCTGCAATTTCAACTTTTGGTGAAAAAAAACAGATAAAGTGAGGTTTTTAATCCGTAAAAATCTTTGACATCCGCTGGTGAAATTTGACAGTTAATGGCTCAATAGAGAGAAAAATCCGAAATTTATAAGATTTTGACATTCTTATTAAAAAAGAGATTCCATTCCTCACAGTATTCCGTGGCTTAATTAGTTTGTGCGTCGATATACAAATTCCGATTCTCTTACAAATACAGCCCCAGGTTCAACTCTCGGTAGCAGCATAAGTTTTTTTTTTTTCTTATTCCTTATTTTCTTTGTATTTCTTCTTTTTTTTATTAATGAGTATGACTTGTGCTAGTACAAACTGTCTCGATCGGTCTGGCTCAGCCCCACTTTTTCACTGCTATGGTCCGTGTGGTAAAATATTCCACTCTAAATGCGTTGGTTCGAACAATGCCTTTTTGGATAAAATAAACTCATCGAATCTAGCCTTTTGGTACTGTGCCGATTGTAAAAAGATTTCCCTGGCTCATTTTTCTATAAAATTATCTAACTTAAGAAACGAGCTTAGTAAAATATCCAAGGGGTTTGAAGAATTAAGTACCAACTTCATTAAATTAGCTTCCGTTGCTAGTGAAATTCCTTCTCTGGTACAGGTTTCCGACAAATCCTGCTCAACGGATGATCTCTCAACGCAAAATGTATCTATATCTGCTAACCCTAAAAAAAGTAAAAAAAGAGGAAGGGAAAACAGCTCTTCCTCAGCCAACGTAAGTCCGGCTCCAAAAAAACCTTCTTCTTCGAAAACTAATGAAAGTGGTGGTAGTACTGACACAACTTCCAAACCGGTACCTCCTCCCAATCACGAAATCAACACTATCGATGTTGAGACATATGCTAGGCCTTCTGAACCAAATCCCTCTGACACCCCGACCGATAAGGATCATTCGAGTCCTCATCACGTTCCTGCTGCTAACAATTCCCTTCCAAATATTCTTACCTCAGTACCTAGGCCTAAATCTATCTTTATCTCTCGTCTTTCACCTGAAACTGAGACTAAAGACGTAATAGAACATTTGGTTGCCTCGAAAATAATTAATGATTCATCGAGCATCAAATGTTCTAAAATAAGTAAATTAAACAGTTTTGTAGCGTCTTTTAAAATAACTGTTCCCAATTCCCTATTTGAACCCATTCTAAGTAGTCCTTGGCCTCTAAACACATTAGTTAAAGAATTTTCTGCTACTCAGAGAAGAAAATCAGGTCTCACTGCTCCATCTGGTCCGAATTCAAAAAACTGCAAAGGTTCTCCCTCTACTACCAAAATGTAAGAGGACTTCGTAGTAAAACTACAACTATTTTTCAAAATTCCCAATCTTTGCCATACGATCTTTTCGCTCTTACCGAGACTTGGCTTAATGCCACAATTTTAGACACAGAACTCTTCGATAATGAGTTTGTAGTTTTCCGTAAAGATCGTCATGGTGATGTCATTAATTCGGTTGGTGGGGGAGTCCTCATTGCTGTAAGAAATAGTTTTTGTTCAACCAAAATAGTTTTCCCAATGAATCTGCCTATTGAACTTGTCTGTGTAAAAATATCTAAACAATCTTTAGTAATGTATGTATTAAATGTTTACATCCCACCAAAAAGCCCAATGTCTTCGTTTTCTGAACTTTCCCTTGCAATTGATTTTATTATCAACTTAGCAAGCCTTGATAGTATTATATTATTATTGGGAGATTTTAATCTTCCCAACATTGACTGGGTTCCTGCCGAAGACGACTCTTATTTTGAAGCTTCATCCCAACTGGAGCTTCAATTGTTAGATACCATTATCTCTTCGGATTTGCACCAAGTAAGTTCCAAAAAAAATTATAGAAATAGAATGCTGGATCTAGTATTCTCATCTGACGCCGTTAATACTGTAGTGGTAGAATCCTCCTCTGCTTTATGTAACATAGATAACTACCATCCACCTCTTGACATTTTTCTTGACACGAGCGGTCATTTACTAGAAAATAGTAATTCTCATGACTGCTCACATGCATTTGATTTTCGCAAAGCTGATTTTCAAAAGCTTTTGGATTGTTTAAATAAGTCCGGTATAGACCACTTACCGATCTCTAACGATATTGACGAAACAATTTCGAGTTTTTATTCAGTTT
Organism: Sphaerophoria taeniata; assembly: GCA_943590905.1. NCBI lineage: Eukaryota > Metazoa > Arthropoda > Insecta > Diptera > Syrphidae > Sphaerophoria > Sphaerophoria taeniata. The sequence goes on from OX016541.1 coordinate 25,269,279, forward strand.
TGTTAAATTGTATAAAGGAAGCAGTACCAATTAAAAGGATGATTCCCTCAACTACCCCTTCCCATCCCTGGTATACTAAGGACCTTAAACATCTTCGCAACAAAAGAAATAAGGCCTGGAAGAAATATATTAAACATATGACGGTGGAAAATCAAGTCATTTATATCTCTTTGTTTGAAGAGTTTAAAAAACTTTCTTACGAACTTTATAATGAATACATAGATTCGATGGGGGCTTCTTTAAAATCAGACCCAAAGAACTTTTGGAAATTTATTAACTCCAAGAAAAAGTGTGACGGATATCCTATTAACCTCACTTATAATAATGTAACATTGACCACTACTACCGACATTTGTGACGGTTTTGCTAACAGTTTTAGTCAATCTTTCATTGATTCTCCCGTTGTTGTGGACGAAACCTATTTCCGTTATTTGCAAAACTGTCCCCAAGTGTCTTTTAATAGTATTTCAATAGAATATAATAAAATTTTAGAATTTATGTCTCATCTTAAAGAAGACTATTCTGTTGGACCAGATGGAATACCACCCGTAGTTCTTAAAAAGTGTAGGTCAGTCTTAGCTCTTCCCTTGCGAAACATTTTTGATCTCTCATTGAAATCAAGTAAATTTCCTGCAGTATGGAAGGGTGCCTTTATAACTCCGGTTTATAAAAAAGGTGATAAAAACAATATCTGTAATTACAGGCCGATTTCTAAACTTTCATGTATTCCAAAGTTGTTTGAGCAAGTAGTGTGTAACAATTTGGCATTCAACTGTAGAAATATTATTTGCAATCAACAGCATGGCTTTATGCAAAAACGATCCACGGTTACTAATCTGGTTATCTTCTTAAATAAATGTTTACATGCTTTGGAACGTGGCCAAGAAGTAGATTGTGTTTACACGGACTTCTCGAAGGCTTTTGATCAACTATCTCATGAGATTATCAAGTTTAAATTAACCTCTTACGGCTTCCCACTTTTTTTTTATTTCGTGGATTGTCTCTTACCTTGAGAATAGATCTTATCAAGTTAAATTCAGAAATAGTTACTCTAAATCATATTTGGCCAAATCAGGTGTTCCGCAGGGGAGCCATCTGGGACCCCTCCTCTTTATATTAGCTATCAATGATGCACCGTTATGTGTAAATAATAGTGAAATTCTCATCTTCGCGGATGATATGAAGATATATAAAAATATAACTTCTGCAAATGATCGCATTTTACTTCAAAATGACATTAACCGTTTTACATTATGGTGTGAAAAGAACAGTTTAAACCTTAACCCGATTAAGTGCCAAACAATGACCTTCTCTAAAAAACGTTCACCTTCATCTTATGACTATGTCATTTCAAACCATATTTTAACTCGCGTTTTTACTGTTAAGGACCTAGGAGTTCTTTTTACACAAAATGTAGATTTTTCTGAGCACATTAACGGCATAGTCAATAAAGCTAATTCTATGTTAGGTTTTATTAAGCGGTGGTCAAAAGAATTCCGGGATCCTAATGTCACCTGTGTTTTATACAACAGTTTGGTTCGTTCCCACCTAGAGTATGCATCACAGGTGTGGTCCCCTTTATATGATGTTTATATTGAAAGACTGGAATCTGTGCAACGGAATTTCACTCGTTTTTTGTTAAAAGGGTTTCAGTGGATTGATCCCCTTAATGTCCCTCCATACGAAAATCGTTTGTCAATCCTTAATATGCAAACACTACAACAGAGAAGAAATAATAACGATATTGTATTTTTCCATCATATTATAACTGGAGTCACTGATGCTCCTGATCTTCTCTGTAAAATTTTGTTTTGCTATCGAGGAGGAGGTTATAATCTCCGTTGTCAGGATCTGATTAAGATCGATTTATCGAACTAACTATGGAATGCATGAGCCTTTGACACGTATGGGTAAACTTATAAACTCGAACTCAAAACTATTCGATTTTAATTTAAGTAAAATTCAACTAAAAATAATTTTGAGAACCAGTGTTCCACTTTGTTAAATGTTTTATGTTAATTATGTCATATTCTTTGTTTATTTTATGTTATTATTTATGTGTGCTGTGTTATTTGTTATAGTTTCTTTATTTGCTTACTAACAACTAACACCACACTAAGTGATGAGCCGGTGGTATAACACAGTTTCTGTGTTGGCAAACCATTGGTCGTAAAATGGTGCTTGCTATAAGCCCATACGACCAATTCTGATAGTGTGTAAAAAAAAAAAGATACGAATCCAGGTCGCCAGAGGGATATTTCGTTCTAAATGATACCGGACTGCCCCAAACACCGTTATAGAAAACACGTATGGAATTTGACAATGAGTTAAAACTGCCTTTTGTAAAGGCACTAAAAAAATTAGAAACAAGCTACCTCGATAAAAATGTTTTCAAAAGAAATTTGTAATTTGAATGTGAGCCCTGTAATTTCGGGTCACCCTGTGTAGGGCTCCTACGCTTAGGTTTCTATGCCTATTTATGTGAATTTAACATTTGTGTCGTAACATGAAACAAAAAAACAAAAAACTACACCTAACCTTGAAAATTAAAAAAAAAAAGAATGTGCATATCATGTGCTTGAATGAAATGATTACTGTTGCAAGGCTGTTGCCGCGGCAAGAAGCTATTTCATTAATTTCATTTTTTTCTCATCGTCATCGCAAGGACTCAGCTGTATGTCGGTAGCAAAAATGCTATAACTAACGAGACCAAAAGTGATGAAGACCTACGACGACGTTCGTTGGTTGTGGATAGCACCATAGGGTTGATGATGATGTTGACGATGATGATGAGATGAGGAGGATATGCGAGTTGGTGCCAAGGGATTAAACTCGAGAGGCAATTAAAAATTACAATCATTTTCCATTTTGTTTGAGCAAGAGTGGGAGGGACGAGGAGAGTGATGGAGGAGATGATGGACATTTGTGCATGTATCATGTATGGGTGTGTTTTGAATACTAAAGAAGCTTACATAATGCGCCACATTCAATAATGTTGCTGTTTCAGACACAAAAACAAACGAAAATACAACATAGACGGAATAATAATGAAAACGAGAATGATGGAGCAAAATAAAATAAAACAAAACAAAAAAAAACAAACGTTCGGGAAATAAAAGAACGAAACGATGGGAGTTTTTTCTTTGATTTTGTTTGAAAGGATTTGTTATGTGATTACGAACGTATCATCCTCCGTTTGAACACATATTTTTGTTTTATCATTTTATTAATTTTTTTTCCGATTTTGCTTTTATTGTCAACAAAGCAAACAGGATGAAAGCACCACACTGGAACTCCCTGACATTGAGGAATATATTTTATTTTCTCAGGATTTCATTCAAATTCGAAGAATGACGATGATGACGATGATGACGAGGCGTGGGTACATTTTTATTTTTGTGAATTTTAATTTTTAAGCACAGGAGAAGACGGGGCGGCAATGATATGATTGTTTGAATTTTTAGAAATTGTCGAATAAAAGACAGGAAAACAGAAATAATTTGTTACTTTTAAAGGAGTGTAGAAAGAGCGTTTAAGTAACACGCGATATGGATGAGGTGGCATACAATTTTGACGATTTATTTTGAGGGTAGTTATTGAGGCTTGAAAATGGGAACCTCTCTTTCCAAAAGATAATTTTCATCATAAAGTTTTTCAGGGAGAAAGTCAAGCGTATAGTTTTTGAATTTTTTTTTTTTTGAAAGCTATTAATTTAACAGCTTTTTGAATTAAAGCTTTCGAACAAATTTCCTCCTCATAAAACTTCAAAGGTATTTCTGATAACCTTTCTTCTTCTTTATCATTCAAAAATTTAATTAGTCACGTTGGCGTTTTAAAGGTTCTGTTAAGGCTCCTGTCTAAAATGATCGCGCACAAGAAACCCATAACATTTAATTTTACAAGCATTTATCACATGCACAGCTTTTCGACAAACAAAATTAAACATACCATCAGGCAGTATACTTATAATTAATTTTTTGTTCTTTTTTCTTTACTGTTGTTGTTGTTGTTTCTTTTACGACTTTTCTCTCAGTAATCATACGAATTTCGTAAAACAGCCGCCAAGTCATCAACGCAGTACCTAGAACCTTCGTCGTTTATTAGCTATCTTCCCTTTAATTTTACAACCCAAACAATAAACAAACAAAGTAAAATAATAATAATAAAAAGAAAAAAAAATTCTAACTGAATTATTTTTATGTTTATGGTAATGATGATAAAGTTGAGAGTGCGACAACATTATGGTCAGTGAACATTAATTATCACAAGGAAGAAGTAATATTTCGAATGTTATTAGGTACCTGCCAAGTCTGTAAAGAATGACATACAAATGGTGGACCTACTTTCATCAATTTGGTTAACACACCTCGTTGATAAAAAGGAAGAGATAACATGAGCGTGGTTTGGTTATTTTTAATAATTGGGTTGCTGGGTTTTCATTCTTAAAATTTTGTGAGAACAGTGCCGCAACATAACAAAAGAGTTAGCTGAGCCTGAGACTTCTATAAATTTCAAACGCCATCGAAAAAGAACTCGAGAATCCCATTGCTGACAAATTTTCAGGGCATCAGGATTTAATAAATAAATGTGCAAAACGCACGAACTTGTTCATGTATTCTAAAACTTAAATCACAAAAAACATGAGAAATAAAAACATGTACCTTACAATTATGTACAAGTTTTCGAGGGTGATCTAAAACTAATCTGGGTATGCAGTATTCAAGAACATGTAAATATACCTACGCATTGCGCTTACATTTTTTTTAATTTAAATATTGAGATACAAAAGTTTGAAAAAAAAGTTTTAAAATCTATATCTATACATATTATAAAAATCTAGCGCCGCCGTTTGTTTGCGTTATATAGGCATAAAAACCGGTTGGCCGATTTTCTTAATTTTTGTCTTAAACTAAAGAGGATTAAGGGTAGATGGTTAAAGACAAACGGTTCATATGTTAAAAATAATGCTTTTCACACTACAACAAAATATATCAATATACCAACGATTAATCAATTTCATTTAAAATTTCGTCAAATATTTTTATTTTCATCACAAAAAAAAAAAAAAAATCTCAGTGAAGAAAATATTTGTCAAAAATTGTTTTTCATCGAAAAAAAAACTTTACTTGTCATTTTTTTGTTGTCGATATTTTTCCTTTTTTTAGATATGTTTCTTTTGAGATATGGCCTTGGAAGCGGGAAGTGGAGTAGCGGGGTAGTGGGGTAGCGAGGAGCGGGTAAGGGGGTAGCGGGTAACAGGTAGAAGTAGCGGGTAGTGGGTAGCAGGTAGCTATGGAGGGTAGGAGGGTTGTCGGCAGTGTATGATCACACTTATCGAAAGCATCCACGAGGATAGCGATTCAGCAATAATGATTTTTATAATAATTATTTTCTTGAAGCAGTTTATGCAAAAAAATCCGATTTACCTATCATTACATTCACCGAAAATATTACCAATATCACGTTGAAGAAACAACTTCAAAACCCAAGATTTAGCAATTCGGTTCTAACGGGTGTCCCAATAAGAACGATACAAAAAAAAAATTAAATAAAACGCAAACGGAGTTAGATATTAAATTGGTTTTTGCTTTATTTTGAAGCTACATTCATGAAGTTATGTATGGAATGAACATCATTCAAATGCCCGCCTCGGCTTCGTCTGCATTGACGCAATCGTTCAGTCCAATTTATGATGACTCGATCCAACATTTGCGGTGTTACTGAGTTGATGGCGACCCGTATGTTGTGTTCAAGTGCATCCAAAGTGGCTTGTTAGCAGAGACCAATGACTTGATTTATCCCCAAAAGAAAAAGTCCAGTGGGGTCAAATCACATGATCGCGGCGGCCAATCGACAAAATGCTCTTCGTGTGATAATCCAGTCGCCAAATTTCTCTCGCACAACTTCGAGCGTTGCGTCACTTGTGTGACTCGTGGCACCGTCTTGTTGGAACCACATGTCGGTAATATCGATGTTATCAAGCTCCAGCCACAGAAATTCGGTTAACATCTCTCAAACATCAGCCTAATTGAGCTGAACTTCGTTGAACCGACTCATTTGGATCTTCTTCAACACTGGCTGCTGCGGCAGCAATATTTTCTTCATTTCCACCAGTTCGCATTCTTGTTGGTTTCTTAAGGTCCAAAAGAGTGTATTCACGTTCAAACTTTTCGACGGTGCGTTGAATTGCCTGTCTACTGTAGCCATGATGTACGCCAAGTTCACGAGTAAATTCACGTTGCGTACTTACAACCGAACCGGAATTTCGGTAATACTTTTTAATTATTTCTAAACCTTCGGGAAGCGCAAAACGTTGCATGGTGAAACTTCAAACAATACTTAATATTTTGACACCTAAATGGCATTGGTTGCCATGACAGTTGCCAAGATATCCTTATCGAAAAATGTATCATTACATTACTAATGGGACACCCTATAGTAGTTGCAGACAATTTGACAAAAAGTGATGCCGTCGATATTATAGTCCGAAAATTAAACAATCGAACATTTATCAGCAGCCTGTTCCCACCAACGTGATTTAGCTAAATCAACTTGATTTAGCTAAATCACATAATTAATTTCATGATTTGCCATACATTTTCAATGATTTGAAATTACTTGATTTAACTTGTTTATTTTTTAATTAGGTATAAATCACCTCGATGATTCCAGGCTGAATGATTTCATGCTCAAGTAATGAATAAAATTCATTTTGAATTCATTTTTTTTCAGTCAAAATTTAAATTTTGTTAGGTGTGTTTTTTTGCACGCGTATATACGCTTAAAATGAACAGTGCACAAAAAAACGAGCAATTTGGCATCACTAGTCAAATGTCAAAGTCAATTTGAAATTTAAATTTGAACAAGCAACCGAAAATATGTCAAAAAATGATAAACGAGAAAAGAATTTAGTTCTTGATATTACGAACTGAAAACACTTGGCCTCTTCAGAACAACGGAGGACAAGGAAGAACACTAACGCAGCTCTCTCAAAAGCTGATGTCGACAACAATGGGTAGAATTGGATGAACCTGTCTTGTTTGAAAGTCAAGAAACAATAATATGATGACGAATTCCCAATTGTGTCACGAAGCATATTCCAAAGGCATCTCGAGCAGTGGAAAAAGGAACAACGAACCTCTCTTAGTTCTGGATCTGTAAAGCTAATGAGTTCTTCATCCGAAAAGGACACTGAAGAATAATTATTCAAAGAATATTTTCAGGTTAAGAAGGAACGTGTCCGAAAGTCAAGAAGTAAAATGAAAAATTGAGGAAGAAAGACGATTTAATTCGAACATCAAAGAATGTGCTTAGAATTATTACACACAATGTTAATTAATATTAAAAACAAGATAAATATACGTATGTATGTATGTACATCATTTCAAATTTTTGTACTCCATCTACGCTCGAAATTATGAGTATCTTCATAATGCTTTTTCCGCTTCTATACCATAATTCTATACATGAATCTGGAGCATTTCCTAAGGACATGTAAATAATAAAATAAAACGACAGCTTGCTTGGATTTTGTAGTTTTATAACTGTCAAATGGAATGAATTTTGAATGAATTTCGAAATGAAAATTTGACATATGTTTAAAACTCATCGCAAACAGTGAAAAATATATATGGAAGCACTGTTCTTATATCCGTTTATTTCATAAGCGTCGATAATTATCGCCGCTAGCTTAGCGGATATAGGAATTTGTTTTTGTTGGATTTTGGATGTAAATATTTTTTTAAGCGTATATACGCGTGCAAAATTTCAATATTATTTTATTGAAAAATTCAAGAGTAATGTCAAGATTAATTAAGTGTCAAGCTAAATCAGGTAAAAAGTTCAGTGGAAACGCTCTTCGTAATTTATAAATCATATGAGCTAAATTACGTTGGTTGGAACAAATTACGTAAATAGGAACCATATCTCTACCTTCTTCTAAATTATTGACAAGTGTCAACATTTTTTCAGCTTTGTGATCTAAAGTAAACATCCCTTTAGAAAAACACCAAAAACAACTTATTTTTGCTCTTAGTCCATTATTTGAGGCTGTAGAGCGCTCTAAAGGTAGTAGTGTAGTTTTTTCGACATGTGTCGAAGAGTTTGCTACTTTTTCGGTCACCGCGTAAGCAATAATTACGAACAAAATTCCCAGCCTCATTTTTCATAATTCCCTCGCCATACCAATGATAAAAGTTAATAAGTTAATGACCTGTCATCCGTATCCTCCTCAAACGAATTCCAACACTCCAATGTGTTAACCTAACGACTAGCTAATGTCTTCCAATTTTCAAGTAGTAGGTTAGGTATATCTTAGAATTTAGCAAAATCAGCAACCATTTACCAAAAATTATGTTCAAACATCGGTTTCCCAAAATTAAAGTCCAACTTTTTCCAACAACTGATTTATCATAAAATCATCCAACCTTCTTTCAACAGAAAAAAAATCAATATCAAATTTTACTCACTTAGAAAGTACGAATTTGTCTGAGGGAATGGGATTCGTACATAAAGTGTCTGCCATTTCCTTTTCTTGTGATTCTAAATCTTAGACGACCATCGTGCCAAAAGAATTGAAAATAAAATAAGAATACTCCAAGCGAATTTAATAGGATAAAAGTTTATAAACCTTAACAGAGGAAGTCGTTTAACATTTTTATTACATTTGATAAAGTCATAGAGGCGAACTTTAAAGGGCAAACTATTCATTAACTGCAAAAGAATCTAAAGAACCCAGAAGACTGAATTGGTTTCCAAAACTGAAATCTTTCTTCTTGTATGAGCGACTTTAGACGACTTCGAAACATACCCAACAGAACCTTTTACTATCATTCGACTGGCGAACTATAAATCCTAAACTTTCAAAAGAATTCAATAAATTCAGGAAGCTAACTAGGCCCAGCAAAGGACGACGCATGGCGGCGCCCTTCTCGGATGGTAACGAAATCTCATTCTAGAATTTCAAAAAAAATCGAAAGTCCATAATTTATTCGCGTGCCATACATAAATGAAAAAAATAAAAACGGAAAAAACATTTTTGCTGTTTTCATCTTTTGTCTGTGCCGAAAAATTTATTTGCTGACAGTTGAGATAAATTTCGTCGCATAAATTGGTGTTTGCCTTTCGTTTTTGTGTAAAATAGTAGTTGCGTGGCGCCGCATCGTCAAATATATTCGTCTTATTTCTCTTTCGACAAATGAATAGTGGTAATAAATGCCTCCTTCCGCAGGGTGAAAGCTAAATTATATTTTCTTTTCTTTTGTTTTATGCGTGGAAATGTAAAAGAAAGTTAAATTCTTGTATTTACTGTTTTGGTACCGAATTCGACGACTTTGTGACACCCGTTGATGATTCATGTAAAACACCTCGTTACGGTTCAAAGTGAGTCTGTATCACGAGATGAGTTGTTAGAGCAAAAAGGATTAATTTTGCCGACAGGCTACGCAGGTTAATACGAGGCTGCTAATATGGAGACATGTTGACTCGAATAACAATTTAGTTTTCGAACGATCATTCGAAATTGACGATAAGCGAAACATCCCCGGAAAGTCCTTTGCAGAACAATTACTGGTAGAAGACAGCCCGGCAGACAGTCTGGGAGAATGGTGTAAACCAGGACGTTCGAAGACTTGGTGGGCGAAACTGGATGGCGTCGACCGACAATAGCGATACATGGAAGAAGCTTCTTAAGAAGACCCGAAACCAATTACGGTTATGGCGCAGATGAAGTCAGAAACTTCATCGACCAGGCCGACGATGATGATGACAATTGAAGTTGAGTAGATAAAAGGTTTGAACAAGTTTAATTTTGATTAGAATTTGACACTCGAAAATTTTGTTTGGCTTTCGTAGATTTTACTACCTTATAAACAAGTCAATTGTTTATTAAAATCTCAATTCAACTTCCTCGCCAACGCAACAAAAACAAACATAAAATCTCAGACCACTATACTTCTTGATTGGTAATCCAAAATAAAAAAAATGAAAAAAAAACTTTGTTTTTTGATTCAAGTTTCAGAGGAAATTTGATGATTCATGGTCCACTTGAGATTCATTGAATAAATTGACTGGAAGCAGAAAAAGTCGTACCAAACTTTAAGACACAATATTTGTTGCTTTTTTCGGTGAAGTCGATTTTTTTTTTTGTGGTGATGATACCGTCTTATAGTAACAGTGTTGTTTTCATGGCATTGATTTGTGATGTGATACAATTTTTTTTTTTTTGCTGAGGGGAGAGGAACTTTTATTTATTCCACCGAAGTCAATTAGTCAGGATTGTGTATCTTCTTATATCTCGACTTTATTTTTGTGTTTTGGTGTATCAAGGTTTCGGTATTAAAGCTCACACTTCTCTCCAGCAACTCAAGTGGCAGGGAACGGAATGTATGAGCAAATCGAACTTATGGGAAAATATTTTCGTAGTTTGTGATTGTTACTGTTGGAATTTAGATAAATTTTATCATGTTGCTGGAAATATCCCTGAGGACAGAGTAGTGTGATGTATTATGATAGAGCACAGGAACAGAAGTAAGAGTGTAAAATTGGGCAGGATGATTATTTTCATAGGAAAACACCTACTTAGATACTACCTAGCTCTACTTAAAAATAGACATAACTTTTAAGTTCACTAAAACGATGGGGACATAAATAAAACTTTGGTTGCGCAACAAAGACGACGGGCTGAAGAGCCATGTTGGATGAGTTTTGCACTCTACGGTGATTGAGGTGTTCTTCCACTTGAATGCGCCACCTTTAGCGCGGCCTTTCTCTACTTTTACGTCCTTCGGGACGTACTTTCCGGACCGGAGCATTGGTGTCGATCCGCTCTATCTATCTGAGTCGCTGGACCTTGACCTTACTGGCTAGGTCCGTGTTGTTGACAACCCGTAAATTTTGCTCCTCAATCTTCTTCTGTACTCCCCATCATCGATAGTGCCTCTAGTGATGACGGTGGAATTCTGCCTTTCTTAAGCAATATGTTTAAGAAATCGCATGACAGTGCCTCGCCTTGTTTGAATACTTTTGGTAGCACTACAGTTCAGGTCGGATCAGGGTCTTGTCTGAATACTGCTACCAAATAGTAAGGTAGTCTTAGTTATTCTTTAACACAAATAAAATTTGATCAAAATCGATCCGGCTGTTTAAAAGAATCGTAGAGGAAATTCATTGGATATGGAAAATTTTATTGGAGTTTGACCTTCAGTACTGTTTGCTTGTCTTATTTTGTAATGTTTAACACTTTTTCTCTAAGTAGGGTAGACTGGGTACGGTTGAAACAAAGGACGGTTGAAACAAATCAAATTTTCCAGGAACGGTAGGCGATACGCGAAAGTTTGTCAAGAGCAAACGAAGCAAATACATAGTGCTACAATCGTAGGTTTTCCTTTTCACGTGGCGCGTGGCAATCGTATGAGAGAGCATTTTTTTTATATTGGCAACCAAAAGTAATTATTTATGTGCCGTTTTCTTTTTCAATAACTGAATTTCTATTTATGTAAGAATATTGTGTATCTGTTTGTGTTATAAATGAAGAGTGCATAACGTATCGCAGTGACCTGTTTCAACGTATTTTTAATGTGATAATAGTTATATACAATTTTGTATTTAAACAAGGGTTGGGGACGGTTGAAACATTTTTTTTGGGTACGATTGAAACAAAATTTGTACGTAGTTTATATAGGAGCTCATATGTTTGCCACAATTGCTACTCGGAATATTCCGACTAATTAATTTTTCGTTTAAAAAACACGATGGAATAAGGTTTTTGTTCAGTTTATTTTAAAATTAAGTTTGTTTACGTTTGTTTTGTTTTATAAAGATATGGATTATTTATTTATTTATTGTCGTGTTGTTTTGTTTTATTAATTGTTGATTTTTTTGTGTTATGTTTTTTTTTAATAAATTATTATTAATAAAAAATTAATCACCCAATGGAATATGTGATAAACATTGTAAAACAATGTCAAAAATAAAAAATATGTTTATTATTTCATTTTGTTTCAACTGACCCCAGTCACTGTTTCAACCGTCCTTGGTATGGGTACGGTTGCAACAAAAAAGATGTTTTTTTAAATTCCATATTTTTCATAAAGTAATGCACGTAGGACTCAAAAGTTACCCTTCAGTTGTAGATGAAAACCCGCTTTTTTATTAAACATATCCACTTCATCGCTCAGTTTACAGAAATCAAAGTTATGAACAATAAAAGCGAAATTGTCTCAACCGTACCCAGTCTACCCTATGTATTAGGTTCTTTTTGGAAATTCAAATCTTGGTGTACTGAAAATTGAATAAGTTTACTTTTGCTTATTCTGATAGTGTAACTAGAGTATGTACTCAATAACCTGAGCCTCAAATCGCCTAGACTGCTACACAATTAGAAATTCCTCGAAATACACCCCCATCTCGAAGACAATTACGGACTGACATCACAACAATACTTTTCTTTTACTTTTCTTCAGAAAAAAAAACGAAAACAAACAAAGTGATATCTGTACACACATACATACGTACATACAACTGTACTCCTTTTACACGAGGTTTCTAAAGAATAAGAAATCTTCGACTCGAATGAAATTTTCCCAAGTCATAAATAAAAGACTAAAAAAAAAAGGAAGAGATTTACTAAGGATTCAAGTTAGAATGAACATGTGCATATGTGGAGCTTAGCCCTAAGAACTTTTCGAAGGATTTTCATGTTAAAGTTAACGGGGATTTAATGAGTTTTCTCAAATTCTTTCTGGATTATGCGAACACTGAAGCGTAAGGCAAATTTAGAGCTAATCTAAAGTTTTTGTGTTTCTTAAAAGGTCCTCAAGTTTTAGGTTTGTATTTGGTAGTTTAACAGAAGAACTACAGAAAAATCAAACTACAGAATAATTTCTTTATACACCAAGGATCCTTATTCCCTTTTTACCATCCATCCATCTTAGTTGATGAAAAGATCATAAATGGTATTATTTCTTCAGGCATATTCAAACACACAAAATAAACAAGCTAGAGATATCTTGAAGGTTCAACATGTTTTTTGACAACTTAAGTTTTCTCCTTGTGGTTTTCTGCCTTCTTCGGTTTTTTTTTGTTTTTTTTCATTGATTTTCATTGCATAACATCTAACCGATAGAAATTGCAATTTCGTACTTGAATCACGTACTCATGTGCTGGAAACATTTGTAAAATTGTTCCCCACTTGAAAAAAGCACACTTACATAAAACACAAACAAACATCCTTACTATATTTTGACAACAGTCGAGAAAAATTAACTTTTATGTTTTTTGGTGCATGAAATCCAAGCCATGGGAAAAATGAAATTATTAAATAATACTATTCTCTATATAGCAATAGCATCTTCTGATGGAAGTATTCTGAATGAAATTTGACAATTCAGAAATTCGTTGATGGAAAAAACACATACACACTTCTTATATGTTATATCCCCATCCCCAGCCAAAGGGAGTGTGAAAGAAAGTAATCCTTGAATGTCGACAGATATGACAATGCAGAGAATAGAAATCAGGTAAATTTTGCTCTTTTTGAAAATTTCAAGTTTCATATCAAGGAGAATAAGTTCCTTCAAAAAATGCATATCAAGGAGAAAAAGAACTTTTTTTGTATGTATTTGTCGAGGGGAGAGATGGGTTCGATGGGTGTTTGGATATGATGTCGTTTTCTATACTTCATTCAATCACTCTTCTTTTGTATAGAGGTATGTTTGCATTTTTTAAGCATTTTCAATTGAATGGAATTTAAGAAAATTAACTTACCTCTGGTAAATCGAACTGTGTTTAAAATATGTACATAAATGTTGAAGATGAAGAATTGTGTATGATCCAGGAATTTAAACTTTAATACAAATCTCGAATATTTACCTGAAAAAGAAGAGAAATAATAAATTTTGAACAATCGTTTGGGGGGAAATTTAAGCTTAAAGAGGTACATATTAAATTTTATACTTTCAACACAGACAAAGGCACTTCCTTAAGGTAAGTTTGTCTTTAATATTTCAATCACAAGATTTTGATTAGAGTTGAGGGTCAACTCTGTCCGCTAACTCTTAACATTTTTAAGTGTTTTTGATTTATATTTTTGTATTCTAATCTAATTGACAAATATCAAAAGTGTTTTCAATTTTTCATGAACAGTTTTTTGGGGCAACCCGGTAACATTTACAACGAAATATCCGTTTGGCGACCAAGAATCGTATCTTATCTCTCCATATCAGCGGATGGCAAACGAGATTACGGCATCATTCGATGTCAAAAAAGGATTCAGACAAGGCGATCCACACTCATGTGATTTCTTTTACATCGTGCTTGACAAGATGCAAAACTCCACCGTTAGCACGAGAGGAGCTATCTTCCAAAAGTCTATTAAACTCCGCGCGTACGCCGCCGCCGCCGGAGAGTATATACCTACAGCGTGATGTCAATGGCACCGAAGTGTGAATTAAGGCAGAAGCGGCAAAATGAAGGACAAACATCATCCTAGGCTCCAACAGAACGTCACGACGCATATAGCTTCAAGGTAGTATAGAGGATTTTATCTACCAAAGCTATGCTATTTTCACGGTCAATAACACCAACGCAGCATGCAGCTCCGAGATCAGACGAAGAATAAATCTTGCTAATGGCTGTTTCCTTGGGCTAAGAAAGTAATTGAGTAGTTAAGGCCCTCTCTCGCTCAACTAAAGTAAAACTGTACAAGACGCTCATCATTCCAGTCTTCCGGTATATGGTGCAGAAGCATGGACTCTGGCAAGCTCGGATGTTGGAGCGGATGCCATGCACATCAATAATTTACCCTTAAAGCCATCGACACCATTCCCGAGATACGAAGAAGTAGAGGAAGATCGCTACTCTGTCGGCGTACTCAAATAGAAGAGGACATCAGTCAACTTGGAGTGCAAACCTGGAGATAGTTAGCTTGGGACCGAGCTGGCTGTCTCCTCTTCAAACTGGCATTGAACACTCATATATTTATTGGCTTAAACAGACGATATTGACATCTTGTGAAGATACCCTGGATATTGGTATCGTCAAAAAAACCTAGGGCTGCGTATAAGTGAGGGAAAAACTATAAAGGTAGAAAAGAACGAATTCTTAGTTGTGCGATCCTTCAATTACTTTAGGTCAGTAGAAGCAGCCGATGCAAGAGACAACAAGTGGCCCGCTGCTCAACTCAAAGGCAACATAACAGCGCGGCAGACCAAATTTTCTCTGGAAGGATGGTGTAGACCAGGACCCACGAAGCCGTGGCGTTTGTCGGCCCACAATGGGGATACATGAAAGAACTAGCTGAAAGAGACTCAGATGGGATCCCGTTTGTGGCGCAGATGAAGACAGAAACTTCACCGGTCAGGCCGACAATAATGATGATGACGCGCCCTCCTAAAAGTTTTCTTAGCATCGTAAATGTCAAATAAGATGCGCAGTTGCCCTTACCAACCTTACGTGACAAATTTGGGACAGCTTTCTTAGACATAGGAGCCGCTAGTATGATGAGACAATGATTCCAACCGACTTCTAGGTTCTTGGGAAAGATTTGATGAAAAAATAAGGTTAATAGTCTCTTAAAATCAACAAGGGATAAGGACAATATTTTTGTTAAGTCTATGGGAACTCTCAAGTAGAGTTGGTTCTGCAAAATAACCTGTCCGACTTGTTTCGATTTTAATTGTCACCTTGTGAGTTTGAGTTAAAATACTGATCTATCAAGTTGGGACCATTTTAGTCACAAATGACCTTAAAGATGTTCTTATTGTTAGCTCTCTGAATCAGCACAAAATAATCCCTCCATCAACAAAATAATGACATTCCAAGCCAACAGAAATCACCAACTATAAAAATTAATACTTCAACATTAAGTTCATATTTTATGAGAACAAAAAGTTCCTGTGCGGTCTTGTACATACTTAATTAGGAACTAGAGTTCCCCCGCGGTTTTATTGCTGATGCGGAAAAGCAACAAGTTCGCAGCAGCATCAACCACAGACAATATAATACTCGCGCGCTCTTTCAAAACAAAATTCTCTTCGGATTATTTATTATTATCTTAACACCAGGTACGCCATTATCTTACTTTTTTCTTAGAAAGTACGAGTTTTATGGTTTTGGATTAGATGGGATTTAAACTCGAAGATAAATGTGGATGTTTTATGCTTTGAAATAATTTTACGGTTTTTTAGCGTTTGCGAAGGGAACTTTTCCTCTGCATTTGTTGTTATTCAAGATGCTACATTGAGTTCTCTTTATACAAAAAAAAAAAAAACAATACTGAGAAAGGTACTAAAGTCATGGTGATGTACCTTATGATAATGATGAAGGTGTATATCCGGTGAGATGAAGATGATGGAAGAGCTTGTGGTTTTCTTTTGAGGAGTACGGTTATTGTTTGTTAGTAAGGTAAAGGAGGTTCTTGTGAAACAAAAAACTACAAAAACAAGCAAAATTTAAGTAGATTAGGATTAAGCTTTGGGTTGCGAAACTTTTGTTATTTTGCGATCTGAATCATCAGCATTATGAAAAGATCATGAAAACTTGAATATCTACGAGCCAACCGGCCGGAAATACCTGCCTACCTACAAAAAAGCAGGACACTTAGATCTTTCAACCTTTTTTACATTTTTTATTTTTCGTCCCAAGCTAATCCCACATTTTCCTTGTACTTCACTGTATACTCCACAACACTTAAGCATTCGAACCTTACCTTGTGAACTACAAACGAAAATCCAATTAAAAAACTGTTTGAAAATAAAATATTTTCAATCTCGATTTACAAGAAAGTTTTCAAATGAAATTCTAAATTACTCATCTAGATAGTCAAACACAAAAACTGTCAATTTTTCTTATCAACTAGTTTATGCAGTTACGGATGCTCTAACCTAATTTCTTTCATGCATAGAGCTATTGAAGCCTCCTTTACACAATCACAAAGAACATCTCAAAAGTTTTAATCAAATTTGTGAAAAGAACTCATCAAAAGTTTTGCTAAAGTGTCTCTGTAACTGTACGATGCCAGAACATTTATACACTAGATAAAAAAATGAATCAGGTATATTCCATTTCGAAATCACATTCAGAAACCCAAATAAGAATTGAGAACGCACATACTCAAAACTTGGGCGCCGTTTCTTTTGTAATTTGCATTAATTTGGTTATTATGTGGTGAGTTCCAAGCTTCACAAAATTTAAATTTCTTCCGAAACTTTACCTTATCTTATTCGCACTCATCATAAGGATGTGCCAGAATTCTCATAGAACTATCACGAGCGATACAGTTCACTACTGAATTTCTCATACCAAACTTAATTTGTGTTCGCTGTAGAATTGATAAAGCTCATAATTATATACGGAAAAGGAGGAAAACTTTTCATCATGTGCCTTTTTTCTAGAGAGCGGCCAAGATTTCAGAGTTCCTGAGTGAACTGGTTTGTTTTAATTAATTTCAAAGATGTCAATGTCGTGTAATTGGGTGCAGTTGGTGACAATAGTTCCTTTTCTAGATGTTGAAGAGGCACGGATTGCTTTCTCCAACGCCAGGTTGAAGAAGAGGCAGGCCAGTAAATTCCAATCCCCTTATCGGAGATCGAAGTCCATATTTTGTGTCTGTATAGATGATACATTTCAGTTGGTATTCTTTTTTACTTACTTACTTTACCGGCTCACGATCCATGAAGGGTCACAGCCTAGATACTGCAGTCTTCCATCGTGAACGATCCCTCGCATGCACTCTCCAGTCACCGAGACCAAGCGCTCTGGCATCCGCAGTCACTTGGTCCTTGTACCGTACGTTCGGTCTTCCTTGTCGTCTTGAACCTGGGGGCTGGGATGAGAAGACTTTCTTGGCTGGAGCGTTGTCGTCCATTCGCTCGATGTGGCCGAGCCAATGTAGTCGTCTTTTCTTGGCCTTCTGGACTACATCCACATCTTGGTACAGCTCATACAGTTCTCGGTTGTATCTTCTTCTCCATTCGCAATCGTCGCATACGGGACCAAAAATCCGTCGAAGAATTTTTCTTTCGAAAGTGCCCAGTATCAATTCCCCTTTTTTACTTATCGTCCAGCACTCGGCGCCGTAGAGTAGGACTGGTAAAATCAAAGTTTTGTATAGCAGACACTTTGTCTTTCGAGTGAGGAGTTTTGAACCCAGTTGTTTGGCCAAACCGAAGCAGCAGCGGTTCGCTAGGGTGATTCTTCTTCGGATCTCCACTAAGGTGTCGTTCGTGGGATTGATGTTTGTTCCAAGGTAGGTGAACTCCTTAACTACCTCGAAATTGCTGCTACCAACAGTGACGTTTTGTCCTAGGCGGTGGACAGATGTTGCTTTGTTTGTTGATAACATGTACTTTGTTTTGTCCTCATTCACTTCAAGACCAACTAGTTTCGCCTGTTCTTCAATCGCTGTGAAGGCCTCAAGCACAGCTCTCTTGGATCGACCGATGATGTCTATGTCGTCCGCATAGCCTAGGAGCTGGGTGGATTTGTTGAAGATAGTGCCCTCCGTGCTCACACCTGCCTTGCGCACTATCTGCTCCAGGACTATGTTGAAGAAGTCACATGACAACGCATCTCCTTGTCTAAACCCTGCGCAAGTTTGGAATAACTCGGATGAGCTGTTACCCATTTGCACACTGCACTGCGTATTGTTTAGCGTCATGCGGCACAGCTGGATCAGTTTGTTCGGGATCCCGAATTCAGACATCGCAATCATAAGCTCTTGGCGGTGGATGCTATCATAAGCAGCTTTAAAGTCGATGAAAAGATGGTGGGTTTCGACTTGAAATTCGTTGGTCTTTTCCAGGATCTGCCTCAGTGTGAATATTTGGTCTATCGTTGTTCTGCCTGGCCTAAAGCCACACTGGTACGTGCCGATTATTGTGTTGCAGAAAGGTTTAAGACGCTCACACAGTACGTTGGATAGGATTTTGTATGCAACATTAAGCAGGGATATGCCACGGTAGTTTTTGCATAACATCGGATCGCCTTTTTTGTAGATGGGGCATATGGAGCTTATCGACCAGTCAGTGGGCATGCATTCTTCCTCCCACACTTTGGTGATGACCTGGTGCATGCGGTTCATCAAAACATCTCCTCCATGTTTAAAGAGTTCCGCGGGTATGCCATCCGACCCTGCGGCCTTGTTATTTTTTAGCTTTTGGATGGCTCTTTCTACCTCTTCTCTGCTGGGGGCTGGGACTGGGTCTTCATTGACTGGTCTTGCTTCTCTTTCGTCATTATCTTGCTCGACATTTTGCGCATTCAGCAGCTGCTGGAAGTGCTGCTTGAAAACATCTACAATTCCCTGTGCTTCGGTGACTAGGTTTCCTTCACTGTTTCGAAGAGCTTGTGTCCCGGTTCTGAAACCAGAAGCTAATTGCTTCGACCTTTTAAAGAAACGCCGGGTGTTGTTCTTGGCCCGAGACTCTTCTAGATCTTTGAGCTGAGAAACTGCGGATGCTCTTTTCTTTCTTCGCAGGGTCTTTTTCTCATTTCTCCTTTTCGTGCGGTACTCTTCCCTTGCTGCTCTTGTTTTCCGTTGCAGCATCTGCAGGCGTGCATTTTCCGTCTCTCTTTTCAATGTCACGCACTCATCATCATACCACGGGTTCTTTTTCGGGGGTGGCTGGTAACCTATGGTGGTCTCGGCTACATTTTTTATTACTTCTCGATATTGGTTCCACAGTGTGTTGACGTCTGTAGTATTTGGGAGGACGGCGGAGAGTCGCTCGCTCAGGCGCTCGCTGTAGTCTCTGGCATTCTCTGATGTGCTAAGGCAACCGATGTTGAACTTCTTTCTTTGGGCTGCACGTGTTTTTTTGTCGTTTGATATTCGAGCTCTAAACTTAGCCACTACCAGAAAGTGGTCAGAGTCGACATTTGCTCCTCGGAAAGTGCGCACGTTCAGGATGTTGGAAGCGTGCCTTGCGCCGATTAGCACATGGTCAATTTGGTTGGTGGTTCGACCATCCGGAGATCGCCAGGTTGCTGTGTAGATCTTCCTTCTTGGAAACCTAGTGCTACTTATCACCGTATTACAAGCTGCAGCAAAGTCGATTAGTCGGAAGCCGTTATCTGTTGTTTCTTCGTGGAGGCTGTGCTTTCCAACTAATCCGCCAAAGATGTCTTCCTTCCCGATTTTTGCATTGAAGTCTCCGAGTACGATTTTGACGTCGTACTCTGGACAGGCTCCGTAGGCTCTATCCAGGAGGTCGTAGAAATCCTCCTTGCTAGACTCCTCAGCATCATCGGTAGGGGCGTGTGCACATATTATACTGATGTTCTGTAATGTGGCCTTGATGCGGATCACAGCCAGGCGATCACTTATTGGCTTGAAATCCATGACTTTCGATCTAAGCCGATTTCCCACGACGAATCCGCATCCAAATATATGCAATCTTTGATGACAGCTATAATAAATGTCGCAATTTTTTCTCTTTATTGTCCCTGATCCTATCCATCGTATTTCCTGGATCGCAGTAATATCTGCCTTATACTGCGAGAGGACAGATTCAAGTTTCTGAGTTGCACCTGGAGTGTAGAGGGTTCTTACATTCCAGGTACAAACTCTCAATGCGTAGTCCGTTGTCGTTCCGGGTCTGGTTACCATAAGAGGGGGTTCATTATCCGAGGCTGGTATCTCTCTCATAACTGTCAAGTTTTTCACTGTGGAGGGGTTGTTAGCCCCTCGAACTAACCTCCAAATTTGTTGGGCCGTAGATAAGGTGCTCTTTTTTTCCCGATTTGCACCCGCGCTTACAAGTTTCGCAAGTTATATCTAAGATATAACCAGTACCCGGTGGCTACTACGAGGAGGTAAAGTAAGCACTTGGTGTGTAGGAAAAGATACAGCCGAAGCCCCCAGATCCTACAACACCCAACCACCGGTATTCTTTTTTAGCCTCATAAATAAGTACCTAACTAAAGTGTTTTCCAATAAGAGGTGTTATGTTGATATTCAAAGAAAAATGGCATTTTTTTGAGATAAATGATCGTATGTTTATTTCATTATAAAGAAGAAGGTATGCCGTTAATAATGGAATACAACATCAGCCAAATGGCCGCCACAACCACGCTTACAGGACCATATCCTTTTCATGAAATTTTCCATAACCAAATCGCAAAGTGGCTGCCCTATGTCCTCGATAGCCTCACGAATTCCATCTTTGAGATCTTGAATCGGCGCTGGGCTGTTGGCGTAGACCTTATATTTCACGTGGTCTTAAAGGAAGAAGTCGCAAGGTGTTAAATCACAAGATCTCGGTGGCCAATTGTGATCACCTCTTTGAGAGATAACACGGTCCGGAAACTTTTCCCGTAAAAAATCGATGGTTTCATTGCTTGTGTGATGTGTGGCATGTAGCGCCGCCGTCTTGTTGTTCTTTCAATGCGTTATTGAAGCGTGTATCGTCCCATTCTTATTAATGGCGTAGTTTTTACTTGTCAAATTTCAAAAAATGACAGCTTCAAAAGTGACAGCTACCCAAATAGCGGGCTATTCATAATAACACCTCTTATTGGAAAACCCTTTACAATGCTGAAGTCATCATCAATCATGGAGCATGATTTTTTAAAAATGAAATAGCTCAACGTGCAATATCATCTCCTGCTGTTTTCACTCGAATTTTCTTCAAATTACCCCAGCACCTACACCTTCAACAACATTTTCATCTGTCTTTGAAACCCCTTTAAATTTATTTGACTCTGCTGAAAACCCAATTAGTTTTAATTATCTTTCACCCACAACTTCGCATCCTGCTCGTTATAAACTGTTTTCCATTCAATTTTCAATTTTATTTGCAAACATTATCTAAAAAACTTAAACACGAGAGACTCACTGTGTTTTCGCCACAGGCAACGTAACGCTCTTTATACAAAAACTTTCGAAAGGTAAATATCCTCAAGGACTTATGCACACCTCCCAGATATACAGCCATTGATTTTTTTTTTTGTGTTCGTTTACATTACCATGGCTTACACCTAACACAAACAAAATGGAAATTGTGTGTGTCTTTTTGTGTCCTTGGATATATAAGTTCAAATGGAAATAAGCATTTTTAATTTCCTCGTTTCTTCTTTCATGAAACACAACACTTTGCATCTTTCATCCGTATAGTCGTCGTCCTCCTCGGCAAAAAAAAGGGATTTAGTTGGCATGGAATTTCCATGTAATTTTCTCCGACAGTTGAGTTTCATCTCAAACAACCGATCATATTCTCCTTTCCTTTAGTCGGACTCGAAACATTAATGTGGCATAAAAAAACCATAAAAGCATATGTTTTTGATATTTTTTTGTTTTGTTCCGCTACTGATATGCAAGTGACATTGGGGCAGGTTGCTGCTGGCCGTGGCGGGAGATGAATGGATACAAAAAACATTTCCCTCATTTCTAAAGAAACAATTGCTTTGCTTTATGATTGAAATTCTGGTGAGTGGTTTTTTTTTTGGTTTTTCTTTATTCAAAGTAAAGTTCTTCGTCTGTGACATTAGAGAGTCTTGAATTAATATCTTATGAATGCATATCAGACCGAACGCCTTGGAATGAGTACAGCACTTGGATGAGAGCGACCGAATTCAAAATCAGACTTTTGATTTTGTGCTTTCAAGAAACGAAAGAAAACTTAAAAATCTTTTTGATGTTCAGACACTCACATTGCTATACTAACTCAAGTGCAGAGATAATAAATATTTTGACTTGATATTCCTTTATAAAGTTATTTGTTTGTTTCCGTTGCTTTCGTTGCGTGTGAATGTGACTGAAGTCTTACTAAACGGCTGGACCGATTTTGATGAAGATTTTTTTTTGTGTTCTAGGGGATTTGAATCACAATTGCTTACCTACTAGAGGATACGAATAGAAACGATCTTCCTGTAACTAGCGGATCTGTAAGACGTTGGCTTCAAATAAGCATTGTCTCTTGCTTATCTGCTTTAAAGAATTTTATGAAATTTTTCACTCTGTTTGAATTCAATAAAACATGGTTAAGACTTACAAATCTGGTGAAATTTGCACGTTGTCAAAACGCATTCAAAAACTGATAAAGTTCACAATTTAGGCTACTATCAGACCCGTCAACCTTCACTCTGTGAAAAATGCTTAGAGGAAAGCTTAGAAACTAAAGCTAGTAGTCGAAACGAAAAAGTGAAGTGGAAGTGAAGCGGAAATGAGGTGGAGTGGAAGTGATGTGAAGTGGAAGTATAAAGGAAGTGAAGTTGAAGTGAATGTGAAGTGGAAGTGAAATTGGGAGTGAAGTGGAAGTTAAGTGGAAATGAAGTGTATTGGAAGTGAAATGGAAGTGAAGTCAAGTGAAAGTGAGTTGGAAGTAGTGGAAGTGAAGTAAAAGTAAAGTGAAAGTGAAGTGGAAGCAAAGTGTAATTAAAACTAGAGCAAGCAAGTTTGATCGTAGTAATGTTCTATTCCCCATTTTCCTACTTAACATTTATCACGTTCTATAGGTACGATACGAAACTTATTTTCTAAAATGCTTTCTTCACCATTTTAGATAGTTTTTGCTTAAATTCATTTCACGCTCTTCTGTTTTAATGACATTTTGTTTTTCGAGAGAAAATTTGCGGTTTCCTTTTTTTCAAAGTCGCGAAAACAAGGTACACTGGGTTAAAACATTGAAAACAAAGAAAAAACTACTTTGAATTAAATTTCAGCATTTTTCTATCTTCTAGCGATGACATAAAAGTACCAATCGGCAATGACTCTGGAGGCAAGGGGTGCTGAGTTGTGTTTGACATGACACTTTTCAAATTGAAAAATGAAGTTGAAACAAACAAAAAAAGAAGTGTGTGGGAAGAAGGCGGTGCAAATGCATACATTTGTTTTCTTTTTCTTTCTCTTTCTTCGCAACAGAAGTGTTGACTGTTTGGAATAAGTGGTTAACGTTTTCTTTATTCTTCTTTCTCTTATTTCATTTTTATTTTTTGTTTGTTATGTTGATGTCGTTTTGCTGTATTTAATATAATATACTGACGGTGGAAAATTCCTCGGCATAACTTGAAAGACATCCTCTCGACAAACGAGAAAAAATGTCCTTTTTTCTTGTGAAATGTTACCTTTTGTGTTTGTCACGTTTGCGTTTTTTGCTTTATAATGCTTCCTTTATAGAATTTGTATTGAGTTCTTTCGTTGACCTCTTTATTTTTTTTTATTTTTTTGTCTGTTGGGGACTTTTGCTTCCTCTTTGTGTGTTTACTTTTAATTTGAATTAATAGGTTCTCTGTATTCGACTGGAAAGGGCTGAATGAAGGATGAATCTCTGTTAAGATCTCTTTTGGTTGGTATAAAGGTATAACGTCGGGAGGAACTCGGTCAAGGAAAGAACATTTTAGAAAAAGATAATTTATTCGTATTTTTGGCAAGTCTTGGAAAGAACCTACCCTGCCACGAGGAAATCTTGACATCTTGTTCAAAATGAGAAAAATGTATCTAGGTATTTGAGCTTTGAAGTATGTGGATTCAATTCAGTGTTTCAAGCTCTATCAAGTAGAAAACTTCCTGAGAAATCGATACTCCGATATAAAGACTAAGCAACTGCAGATAAGAAAGTGCTCAGTTTAGACGCTAGGAGGACGCTTTTGTCACTGTCACACGCGCTATAATTAAACAAAAACGAAAAATCATTAAAAACCTACATATCAGAAAAAAGCAATTTAGAATATGAAAGAAAAAAAAAACAGAACTCTCTTTTTATTTTTACTACTTAATATTTTCAAGACAAATTGACAAAGGAATGCAGCACATTTAACTTTGATATAAAAATAAAATTTCTGTGCAGACGAGGAAAGGGAAACCCATTGCCTATCTTTCAGCAACAAATGTTGCTGGTTTTCTTCCTTTTGTTCCTATGTCTCTATTGGATTAAAATTTTAAAAAATTGAAGAACAGCACAAACATCAATATAACCATACAGTTTTTACCATAGAGTTTCTATTAAACAAAAATGCGTTCAATATATTTGAACAAAAAAATTGAGCTAACGATAGAGTTGTACAGCAAGCAAACCCTCTGTATCCTTGAAAGCAAAGATACAGCCAAAAAAAACGCCCAAACTT
Organism: Sphaerophoria taeniata; assembly: GCA_943590905.1. Lineage (NCBI taxonomy): Eukaryota > Metazoa > Arthropoda > Insecta > Diptera > Syrphidae > Sphaerophoria > Sphaerophoria taeniata. The sequence goes on from OX016541.1 coordinate 25,294,338, forward strand.
TCACTTACGAACGACCGACGACGATGAACCAGCCTTTCTACGACGACCACGATTAGATACAATAAAAGAAAAACTCAAACAGAAAAAAGATTCATGATATGATGAATTTTACGACTTCACCAAAGGACCTTCTGTTCGCTTTTTTTGCAGGTCCTTCGCATCATATCCACTTCCTCAGATCCTACAGCCATATTAAATCCAGAAACACACACGTGTGTGTGTGTCCTAAAGATTTGCTTGCTTCTCCTTATTTTTTCCGTATCCGTTATTATAAAAAAAATCATTCTGCTTGAGTGTCCCCACAAGACTCATGTTTTTGCGCCATTTGTACGGTGAGGTCCTTGGGTGATGGCAACCAACATACAGTACCACCACCGCACACTGCGTTTACAATGAAAGTTTATTTTTATTGTGTTTTGTGTTTTTCTTTTTTTGTAAATGTTGGTTGATGGTTGCGTGAACTGGTGTGTATCATAGGTTAATATAACAATGTTGTCAGCAGGATAACAATGACGACGACAAAAGCAGCCTGAAAGTCGAAAATGAAGAGGAAGACCCTGGAAGACAATATCCTTATCTAGATATTCTACACTGACAAAACAAACAAACGAAATTCAAGATTCAAAAGTGCAAGGACATTTTTATTTACCCCAGCATATGAAATCATATTTTCGCTGCATATTTTAAGGGGCTTATGACTTTGTTGCATGGTTTTAGGGCTTTGTTTGTTAACTTTGCTTTTCTTGGAGAAGCAAAACAATTAGAAGGTTACGTTGGCAACTCTCTAGTTTAATATTTTTCTCTATGTGTAGATATGAGAACGCAAAGCAAAATCTTTTCATCTCCAAGTCATAAAAAGAAAGAAAGATAGAATCGCGGCTAGATTCTATTTTTTTTTTTTTAGAATTTTACAAAATTTGCATTTTCAAGGACTGAAGAACCTGACAAAGAGAGCACACATTGCGCTGTTAACTCTAATATTTGGCTCTCCTATCCCCTCCCTAACCTCACATCGGGGAAAACTTCATTGTTCAGATGTAAAAAGTAAACGTCAGCCATTTTTCCTCCCGCTTTTCCCGCGACGCGTTAACGAAACGACCAACCTACCATAGGAACATGAGTTTAACAGAAGTGGCCTGGTTAGCAAGGATATCCGTCTTTTACATAATTTATCATATTTTATGATGGGTATTTGCCTCTTCTTTGTATGTATTGTTGTGTTGTGTTGTGTTGTGTTGAAGAGAATAAAAGGGTTACCTTTGATTATGAGCTCGACGACGACGACGACGACGACGCGGCAACATAAGCATGCAAATGTGTAGCATAATACTCGCGTAGGTATAAACAGAAAATTAGATATGGAGTTGGTTGGTTGGGTGGTTGTTTGGTGTGTGTGTGGGGCTGGTGTGTAGGTATTCTATGATGAAAGAAATTTCCCTACTTAATTAATGAACAGCTTTTTTAACAAAAATGAAACAACATTTTCATTTTTATTGTTTTCATATTTTCTTTTTCATGGAATGTGATTTTGAAGAGCGCCATAGAAATTTGTAAGCGAGTGAGAAGGCAAATAATTAAAAGTGAGGGTTGAAAAGATAAATTGTTATTTGGGATTATGATGGGCCGACATTTTTGGAAAGGGATATTTTTTTACACTTGTATTCGTGTGGCAATTCAGTTTGAATTGCTTTTTCTTGTTTATATATTTTACGAAAGAAAATGAAGCGTGAAAAGAGGGGGAAAAACGATAAAACAAAATTAAAATAAGGAAGCTCGTTTCTACGAGCCTTCATATCAAAATTCATTTTTAAAGTCATTTTATAGAATGTTTTATGCTTGCAAAAATTGTTTTAGGGCCGTCTGCAATAGCATAGCTGCCAAGTCTAAGGAGACTAAATATGACCGAGGACGTTTGAATCCAAATAAAATTATCGAAAACTAATGAAACGATTTAAATATTTTTATTTTATTTTAAGAAACACCGTAACTGTTTCTTTCTTCCTTGCAGCTTCTCTGTAACAAAACTACTTTTAAATTCAACTTTGTGTATTTTTTCAAATATATGTCAACGATTTCGTTTCACAAGTGCACACATCTAAAGCAATTTTATATGCACATTGTTTGTTAATAGGTACAATATTATGCTCAAACGCACTCGGGATCTTTGGAAAAGTAAAGTTGCATATTTTAGCAAACTAGGGGACACGCCATACCTTGTACTGCAGTAACCTAATTAACATAATGGAAATGGAACTATGTACTATTCTTAAACGGAAAATACATAAAATTCCCAACTTATTTTACTAGCTGTCCCGACAGACGTTTATCTTATTGAAAGGATATTTTTGAGTTCATTTATTTCGACTACCAATTAAAAGGAAATTTAAATGGTGGAAAAATTGTGGATTCTAAAATGCAAATACAAAAATAGAAACATAACATCATGAAGTTGTTCCCATCTCACTAACTCATTTCGTTATATTGGAAAGTATTAAAATGCAGGTTATTTGTTAACATTTCAAAAAACAATTATAACAAGGAAAAGTAAGCCTGATGTGTTATTGAATAGACGTGTGTTACAGAGTGGCAGTTTCGGGTTGGCTTTAAATGGTCTTAAATTTCACGCCAAGGATTGACAGTTTAACTATAAAGAGTATAAGACCGTATTTAAACTTTAAAACCTCTTTTATGCAAATTGTGCTAAATTTTTAGTTAAAAAACAAGAAATTAAAAAAAAAGTAAAACCCAGAAATAAATCTATATAATTTCCATTAACGCCCCCTCACTAATTGCAAAAACGTGTATCACTTTGCTGAAATCAATTTCCCCAAGTTATATACCTCTCCACAATTAATTTAAGAGAATTGATGTCTTCAAAACGGTACAGAAAACAGTTCGCTGAATCTCCATCTCCCACATCAAAACAACCGCAAAAAATTTCTGTTCTTACACGCACTCAGCAACTAATACGTTCAGAAAACCGAGAGCTGGAGCCTCACTCATCGCTTACAACTGCCAACTTTATCAAAATGGATTCTCACGATGAAAACACAATCTTAGGAAAACTCGAGAAAATTACATCACAAATCACAGAATCCGAAAAAAGAATCATGCAAAAAATCGACACTGAGGTAGGCATATTAAAATCCGCACTTGATGGAGTAAATGGGCGACTGTCATTGTTGGAATCAATGCAAATCGAGTTCGAAGCATTTATGGATGAAAATCTAAAACTCAAAGAACAGCTACAAAAACACGAGACCGCGCTTGAAGAAATGAAAGCCCATGTTGAGGCAATCGATGACAAACAACAACTAAAGGAGACCATGTGTGATGTACTTATCATGTATAAGTCCCTCCGTTACCGAATGAAAATTTACAATGCATCTTTAATAAACTTTGTGCAAGCTTGAATATTAAACCACCAACGATAAAAAATATTTACCGTTTAAAACTAAATCAAACTCGCCCGCACCACCCGTTATGGTAAAATTCTTCACACCGAATGATAAAAGTTTAGTTTTAAGGTCGATCGTCGGCTACCGAAAACAGACTAAAGCTCCGCTTTGCCTTCGAGACATCGGCATGAATGAAAACATAAATAACACTTCTTTCGTTTACGCTCACGAGTGCCTCACATTAAAAAACCGTTAGCTTCTTCAATACGCTCTTAAATTAAAGAGAGAGCATATGAGCATGTAAAAATAAACATGCCCATCAAGTTAGCACTACAACTTTGGAATTTAAAAAAAGTAATTATGCAATTAATTGTCGTGAATTTGTCGTAAATTTGTCGTGAAACAAAAAAATTTGTCGCGTACTTATTTTAAAAGTTAGCCCCTGGTAGTGCTAACTTGATGCGAAAGTTAGCACTACAACCCCAGATTAGCTTAACTGGACATCCAAACCGAAAACTGAGTATGCAGATAATTGTCGTGATTTTGTCGCTGGTAAGTAGCGAAACAAAAAAAATTCCAAAATTTTTTTTGGAATTTTTGGAAATTTTTTTTTTTTAAATTAAGTTAGCACTACAACCCCAGATTAGCTTAACTGGACATCCAAACCGAAAACTGAGTATGCAGATAATTGTCGTGATTTTGTCGCTGGTAAGTAGCGAAACAAAAAAAAATCCAAATTTTTTTTTGGAATTTTTGGAATTTTTTTTTTTAAAATGACCCCTGGTAGTGCTAACTTGATGCGAAAGTTAGCACTACAACCCCAGATTAGCTTAACTGGACATCCAAACCGAAAACTGAGTATGCAGATAATTGTCGTGATTTTGTCGCTGGTAAGTAGCGAAACAAACAAAATTCCAAAAAAAAATTTGGAATTTTTGGAATTTTTTTTTTTAAATGACCCCTGGTAGTGCTAACTTGATGCGAAAGTTAGCACTACAACCCCAGATTAGCTTAACTGGACATCCAAACCGAAAACTGAGTATGCAGATAATTGTCGTGATTTTGTCGCTGGTAAGTAGCGAAACAAAAAAAATTCCAAAATTTTTTTTGGAATTTTTGGAATTTTTTTTTTTAAATTAAGTTAGCACTACCACAACAGATTAGTTAAACTGGACAAGCAAACCGAAAACAAAGTATGCAGATAATTGTCGTGATTTTGTCGCTGGTAAATAGCGAAACAAAAAAAATTCCAAAATTTTTTTTGGAATTTTTGGAATTTTTTTTTTAAATGACCCCTGGTAGTGCTAACTTGATGCGAAAGTCAGCACTACAACCCCAGATTAGCTTAACTGGACATCCAAACCGAAAACTGAGTATGCAGATAATTGTCATGATTTTGTCGCTGGTAAGTAGCGAAACAAACAAAATTCCAAAAATTTTTTTGGAATTTTTGGATTTTTTTTTTAATTAAGTTAGCACTACCACAACAGATTAGTTAAACTGGACAAGCAAACCGAAAACAAAGTATGCAGATAATTGTCGTGATTTTGTCGCTGGTAAATAGCGAAACAAAAAAAATTCCAAATTTTTTTTTGGAATTTTTGGAATTTTTTTTTTTAAAATGACCCCTGGTAGTGCTAACTTGATGCGAAAGTCAGCACTACAACCCCAGATTAGCTTAACTGGACATCCAAACCGAAAACTGAGTATGCAGATAATTGTCGTGATTTTGTCGCTGGTAAGTAGCGAAACAAAAAAAAATTCCAAAATTTTTTTTGGAATTTTTGGATATTTTTTTTTTTAAATTACCCCTGGTAGTGCTAACTTGATGTGAAAGCTAGCACTACCACCCCATATTAGCTAAAATGGACATCCAAACCGAAAACAAAGTATACAGATAATTGTCGTGATTTTGTCGCTGGTAAGTAGCGAAACAAAAAAAATTCCAGAAATTTTTTTGGAATTTTTGGAATTTTTTTTTTTAAATGACCCCTGGTAGTGCTAACTTGATGCGAAAGTCAGCACTACAACCCCAGATTAGCTTAACTGGACATCCAAACCGAAAACTGAGTATGCAGATAATTGTCGTGATTTTGTCGCTGGTAAGTAGCGAAACAAACAAAATTCCAAAAAATTTTTTGGAATTTTTGGATTTTTTTTTTTAATTAAGTTAGCACTACCACAACAGATTAAATAAACTGGACAAGCAAACCGAAAACAAAGTATGCAGATAATTGTCGTGATTTTGTCGCTGGTAAATAGCGAAACAAAAAAAATTCCAAATTTTTTTTTGGAATTTTTGGAATTTTTTTTTTTAAAATGACCCCTGGTAGTGCTAACTTGATGCGAAAGTCAGCACTACAACCCCAGATTAGCTTAACTGGACATCCAAACCGAAAACTGAGTATGCAGATAATTGTCGTGATTTTGTCGCTGGTAAGTAGCGAAACAAAAAAAAATTCCAAAATTTTTTTTGGAATTTTTGGATATTTTTTTTTTTTAAATTACCCCTGGTAGTGCTAACTTGATGTGAAAGCTAGCACTACCACCCCATATTAGCTAAAATGGACATCCAAACCGAAAACAAAGTATACAGATAATTGTCGTGATTTTGTCGCTGGTAAGTAGCGAAACAAAAAAAATTCCAGAAATTTTTTTGGAATTTTTGGAATTTTTTTTTTTTTAAATGACCCCTGGTAGTGCTAACTTGATGCGAAAGTTAGCACTACAACCCCAGATTAGCTTAACTGGACATCCAAACCGAAAACTGAGTATGCAGATAATTGTCATGATTTTGTCGCTGGTAAGTAGCGAAACAAAAAAAATTCCAAAAAATTTTTTGGAATTTTTTTTTTAAATGACCCCTGGTAGTGCTAACTTGATGCGAAAGTTCGCACTACAACCCCAGATTAGCTTAACTGGACATCCAAACCGAAAACTGAGTATGCAGATAATTGTCGTGATTTTGTCGCTGGTAAGAAGCGAAACAAAAAAAATTCCAAAAATTTTTTTGGAATTTTTGGATTTTTTTTTTTAAAAATGACCCCTGGTAGTGCTAACTTGATGCGAAAGTTAGCACTACAACCCCAGATTAGCTTAACTGGACATCCAAACCGAAAACTGAGTATGCAGATAATTGTCGTGATTTTGTCGCTGGTAAGAAGCGAAACAAAAAAAATTCCAAAAATTTTTTGGGAATTTTTGGAATTTTTTTTTTTAATTAAGTTAGCACTACCACAACAGATTAGTTAAACTGGACAAGCAAACCGAAAACTGAGTATGCAGATAATTGTCGTGATTTTGTCGCTGGTAAGTAGCGAAACAAAAAAAAATCCAAAATTTTTTTGGAATTTTTGGATTTTTTTTTTAAATGACCCCTGGTAGTGCTAACTTGATGCGAAAGTTAGCACTACAACCCCAGATTAGCTTAACTGGACATCCAAACCGAAAACTGAGTATGCAGATAATTGTCGTGATTTTGTCGCTGGTAAGTAGCGAAACAAAAAAAATTCCAGAAATTTTTTTGGATTTTTTTTTTTAATGACCCCTGGACATCCAAACCGAAAACAAAGTATGTAGATAATTGACGTGATTTGGTGGCTGAAAATAAGCGAAAAAAAATTCCGCACTGCAATCAATTTGTTTTTCAATTTTTAATTTCTTCAATTTTTTGTGCAACACTACAATAAATTTTATTGTAATACAATAAATATCAACAAGATAAATCAAAATATTAATAAAAAAATTTTGTCGCGCCCTTAGTTTATGAATATGGGATGATTTTCGAAAATTTCCTAACCTAGCACTACCATATGAAATTTTTTTCCCTAAATGCTTTTTTGAACCAAATTTGTTGACAACAATTGTCGTAAGACTCCTTCTTGCCAAAAATGCCATAAACAATTTTGTCGCGCCTTTAGATAAGAACCGGTCGGCCCTTGACTGCAATCACTTATTATTACCACGTGTTAGGGAAATTTTTCTAAATTTTCAAATTTTGCAACTTTTTGCCCAAGACTATAATACATTTTGTCATAATACAATAAATATCAACAAGATAAATCAAAATATTCATAAAAAAAATTTGTCGCGCCCTTAGTTTATGAATATGGGATGATTTTCGAAAATTTCCTAACCTAGCACTACCATATGAAATTTTTTTCCCTAAATGCTTTTTTGAACCAAATTTGTTGACAACAATTGTCGTAAGACTCCTTCTTGCCAAAAATGCCATAAACAATTTTGTCGCGCCTTTAGATAAGAAGCAGTCGGCCGTTGACTGCAATCACTATATAATACCACGTGTTAGGGAAATTTTTCTAAATTTTCAAATTTTGCAACTTTTTGCCCAAGACTATAATACATTTTGTCATAATACAAAAAATATCAACAAGATAAATCAAAATATTCATTAAAAAAATTTGTCGCGCCCTTAGTTTATGAATATGGGATGATTTTCGAAAAGTTCCTAACCTAGCACTACCATATGAAATTTTTTTCCCTAAATGCTTTTTTGAACCAAATTTGTTGACAACAATTGTCGTAAGACTCCTTCTTGCCAAAAATGCCATAAACAATTTTGTCGCGCCTTTAGATAAGAACCGGTCGGCCCTTGACTGCAATCACTTATTATTACCACGTGTTAGGGAAATTTTTCTAAATTTTCAAATTTTGCAACTTTTTGCCCAAGACTATAATACATTTTGTCTTAATACAATAAATATCAACAAGATAAATCAAAATATTCATAAAAAAAAATTGTCGCGCCCTTAGTTTATGAATATGGGATGATTTTCGAAAATTTCCTAACCTAGCACTACCATATGAAATTTTTTTCCCTAAATGCTTTGTTGAACCAAATTTGTTGACAACAATTGTCGTAAGACTCCTTCTTGCCAAAAATGCCATAAACAATTTTGTCGCGCCTTTAGATAAGAAGCAGTCGGCCCTTGACTGCAATCACTATATAAAACCACGTGTTAGGGAAATTTTTCTAAATTTTCAAATTTTGCAACTTTTTGCCCAAGACTATAATACATTTTGTCATAATACAATAAATATCAACAAGATAAATCAAAATATTCATAAAAAAAATTTGTCGCGCCCTTAGTTTATGAATATGGGATGATTTTCGAAAATTTCCTAACCTAGCACTACCATATGAAATTTTTTTCCCTAAATGCTTTTTTGAACCAAATTTGTTGACAACAATTGTCGTAAGACTCCTTCTTGCCAAAAATGCCATAAACAATTTTGTCGCGCCTTTAGATAAGAACCGGTCGGCCCTTGACTGCAATCACTTATTATTACCACGTGTTAGGGAAATTTTTCTAAATTTTCAAATTTTGCAACTTTTTGCCCAAGACTATAATACATTTTGTCATAATATAATAAATATCAACAAGATAAATCAAAATATTCATAAAAAAAATTTGTCGCGCCCTTAGTTTATGAATATGGGATGATTTTCGAAAATTTCCTAACCTAGCACTACCATATGAAATTTTTTTCCCTAAATGCTTTGTTGAACCAAATTTGTAGACAACAATTGTCGTAAGACTCCTTCTTGCCAAAAATGCCATAAACAATTTTGTCGCGCCTTTAGATAAGAAGCAGTCGGCCCTTGACTGCAATCACTATATAAAACCACGTGTTAGGGAAATTTTTCTAAATTTTCAAATTTTGCAACTTTTTGCCCAAGACTATAATACATTTTGTCTTAATACAATAAATATCAACAAGATAAATCAAAATATTCATAAAAAAAATTTGTCGCGCCCTTAGTTTATGAATATGGGATGATTTTCGAAAATTTCCTAACCTAGCACTACCATATGAAATTTTTTTCCCTAAATGCTTTTTTGAACCAAATTTGTTGACAACAATTGTCGTAAGACTCCTTCTTGCCAAAAATGCCATAAACAATTTTGTCGCGCCTTTAGATAAGAACCGGTCGGTCCTTGACTGCAATCACTTATTATTACCACGTGTTAGGGAAATTTTTCTAAATTTTCAAATTTTGCAACTTTTTGCCCAAGACTATAATACATTTTGTCTTAATACAATAAATATCAACAAGATAAATCAAAATATTCATAAAAAAAATTTGTCGCGCCCTTAGTTTATGAATGTGGGATGATTTTCGAAAATTTCCTAACCTAGCACTACCATATGAAATTTTGTTTCCCTAAATGCTTTTTTGAACCAAATTTGTTGACAACAATTGTCGTAAGACTCCTTCTTGCCAAAAATGCCATAAGCAATTTTGTCGCGCCTTTAGATAAGAAGCAATCGGCCCTTGACTGCAATCACTAAATATTACCACGTAATAGGGAAATTTTTCTAAATTTTCAAATTTTGATATTTATTGTATTAAGACAAAATGTATTATAGTCTTGGGCAAAAAGTTGCAAAATTTGAAAAGTTAGAAAAATTTCCCTAACACGTGGTAATAATAAGTGATTGCAGTCAAGGGCCGACCGGTTCTTATCTAAAGGCGCGACAAAATTGTTTATGGCATTTTTGGCAAGAAGGAGTCTTACGACAATTGTTGTCAACAAATTTGGTTCAAAAAAGCATTTAGGGAAAAAAATTTCATATGGTAGTGCTAGGTTAGGAAATTTTCGAAAATCATCCCATATTCATAAACTAAGGGCGCGACAAATTTTTTTAATGAATATTTTGATTTATCTTGTTGATATTTATTGTATTAAGACAAAATGTATTATAGTCTTGGGCAAAAAGTTGCAAAATTTGAATATTTAGAAAAATTTCCCTAACACGTGGTAATATATAGTGATTGCAGTCAACGGCCGACTGCTTCTTATCTAAAGGCGCGACGAAATTGTTTATGGCATTTTTGGCAAGAAGGAGTCTTACGACAATTGTTGTCAAAAAATTTGGTTCAAAAAAGCATTTAGGGAAAAAAATTTCATATGGTAGTGCTAGGTTAGGAAATTTTCGAAAATCATCCCATATTCATAAACTAAGGGCGCGACAATTTTTTTTTATGAATATTTTGATTTATCTTGTTGATATTTATTGTATTAAGACAAAATGTATTATAGTCTTGGGCAAAAAGTTGCAAAATTTGAAAATTTAGAAAAATTTCCCTAACACGTGGTAATAATAAGTGATTGCAGTCAAGGGCCGACCGGTTCTTATCTAAAGGCGCGACAAAATTGTTTATGGCATTTTTGGCAAGAAGGAGTCTTACGACAATTGTTGTCAACAAATTTGGTTCAAAAAAGCATTTAGGGAAAAAAAATTCATATGGTAGTGCTAGGTTAGGAAATTTTCGAAAATCATCCCATATTCATAAACTAAGGGCGCGACAAATTTTTTTAATGAATATTTTGATTTATCTTGTTGATATTTATTGTATTATGACAAAATGTATTATAGTCTTGGGCAAAAAGTTGCAAAATTTGAAAATTTAGAAAAATTTCCCTAACACGTGGTTTTATATAGTGATTGCAGTCAAGGGCCGACTGCTTCTTATCTAAAGGCGCGACAAAATTGTTTATGGCATTTTTGGCAAGAAGGAGTCTTACGACAATTGTTGTCAACAAATTTGGTTCAAAAAAGCATTTAGGGAAAAAAATTTCATATGGTAGTGCTAGGTTAGGAACTTTTCGAAAATCATCCCATATTCATAAACTAAGGGCGCGACAAATTTTTTTAATGAATATTTTGATTTATCTTGTTGATATTTATTGTATTATGACAAAATGTATTATAGTCTTGGGCAAAAAGTTGCAAAATTTGAAAATTTAGAAAAATTTCCCTAACACGTGGTAATAATAAGTGATTGCAGTCAAGGGCCGACCGGTTCTTATCTAAAGGCGCGACAAAATTGTTTATGGCATTTTTGGCAAGAAGGAGTCTTACGACAATTGTTGTCAACAAATTTGGTTCAAAAAAGCATTTAGGGAAAAAAAATTCATATGGTAGTGCTAGGTTAGGAAATTTTCGAAAATCATCCCAAATTCATAATCTAGGGCGCGACAAATTTTTTTTATGAATATTTTGATTTATCTTGTTGATATTTATTGTATTATGACAAAATGTATTATAGTCTTGGGCAAAAAGTTGCAAAATTTGAATATTTAGAAAAATTTCCCTAACACGTGGTAATATACAGTGATTGCAGTCAACGGCCGACTGCTTCTTATCTAAAGGCGCGACAAATTGTTTATGGCATTTTTGGCAAGAAGGAGTCTTACGACAATTGTTGTCAAAAAATTTGGTTCAAAAAAGCATTTAGGGAAAAAAATTTCATATGGTAGTGCTAGGTTAGGAAATTTTCGAAAATCATCCCATATTCATAAACTAAGGGCGCGACAAATTTTTTTTATGAATATTTTGATTTATCTTGTTGATATTTTTTGTATTATGACAAAATGTATTATAGTCTTGGGCAAAAAGTTGCAAAATTTGAAAATTTAGAAAAATTTCCCTAACACGTGGTAATAATAAGTGATTGCAGTCAAGGGCCGACCGGTTCTTATCTAAAGGCGCGACAAAATTGTTTATGGCATTTTTGGCAAGAAGGAGTCTTACGACAATTGTTGTCAACAAATTTGGTTCAAAAAAGCATTTAGGGAAAAAAATTTCATATGGTAGTGCTAGGTTAGGAAATTTTCGAAAATCATCCCATATTCATAAACTAAGGGCGCGACAAATTTTTTTATGAATATTTTGATTTATCTTGTTGATATTTATTGTATTAAGACAAAATGTATTATAGTCTTGGGCAAAAAGTTGCAAAATTTGAAAATTTAGAAAAATTTCCCTAACACGTGGTTTTATATAGTGATTGCAGTCAAGGGCCGACTGCTTCTTATCTAAAGGCGCGACAAAATTGTTTATGGCATTTTTGGCAAGAAGGAGTCTTACGACAATTCTTGTCAACAAATTTGGTTCAACAAAGCATTTAGGGAAAAAAATTTCATATGGTAGTGCTAGGTTAGGAAATTTTCGAAAATCATCCCATATTCATAAACTAAGGGCGCGACAAATTTTTTTTATGAATATTTTGATTTATCTTGTTGATATTTATTGTATTATGACAAAATGTATTATAGTCTTGGGCAAAAAGTTGCAAAATTTGAAAATTTAGAAAAATTTCCCTAACACGTGGTAATAATAAGTGATTGCAGTCAAGGGCCGACCGGTTCTTATCTAAAGGCGCGACAAAATTGTTTATGGCATTTTTGGCAAGAAGGAGTCTTACGACAATTGTTGTCAACAAATTTGGTTCAAAAAAGCATTTAGGGAAAAAAATTTCATATGGTAGTGCTAGGTTAGGAAATTTTCGAAAATCATCCCATATTCATAAACTAAGGGCGCGACAAATTTTTTTAATGAATATTTTGATTTATCTTGTTGATATTTATTGTATTATGACAAAATGTATTATAGTCTTGGGCAAAAAGTTGCAAAATTTGAAAATTTAGAAAAATTTCCCTAACACGTGGTAATAATAAGTGTTTGTAGTCAAGGGCCGACCGGTTCTTATCTAAAGGCGCGACAAAATTGTTTATGGCATTTTTGGCAAGAAGGAGTCTTACGACAATTGTTGTCAACAAATTTGGTTCAAAAAAGCATTTAGGGAAAAAAATTTCATATGGTAGTGCTAGGTTAGGAAATTTTCGAAAATCATCCCATATTCATAAACTAAGGGCGCGACAAATTTTTTTAATGAATATTTTGATTTATCTTGTTGATATTTATTGTATTAAGACAAAATGTATTATAGTCTTGGGCAAAAAGTTGCAAAATTTGAAAATTTAGAAAAATTTCCCTAACACGTGGTAATAATAAGTGATTGCAGTCAAGGGCCGACCGGTTCTTATCTAAAGGCGCGACAAAATTGTTTATGGCATTTTTGGCAAGAAGGAGTCTTACGACAATTGTTGTCAACAAATTTGGTTCAAAAAAGCATTAAGGGAAAAAAATTTCATATGGTAGTGCTAGGTTAGGAAATTTTCGAAAATCATCCCATATTCATAAACTAAGGGCGCGACAATTTTTTTTTATTAATATTTTGATTTATCTTGTTGATATTACAATAAAATTTATTGTAGTGTTGCACAAAAAGTTGAAGAAATTAAAAATTGAAAAACAAATTGATTGCAGTGAGGAATTTTTTTTCGCTTATTTTCAGCCACCAAATCACGTCAATTATCTACATACTTTGTTTTCGGTTTGGATGTCCAGGGGTCATTTAAAAAAAAAAATCCAAAAAAATTTCTGGAATTTTTTTTGTTTCGCTACTTACCAGCGACAAAATCACGACAATTATCTGCATACTCAGTTTTCGGTTTGGATGTCCAGTTAAGCTAATCTGGGGTTGTAGTGCTAACTTTCGCATCAAGTTAGCACTACCAGGGGTCATTTAAAAAAAAAATTCCAAAAATTCCAAAAAAAATTTTGGAATTTTTTTTGTTTCGCTACTTACCAGCGACAAAATCACGACAATTATCTGCATACTCAGTTTTCGGTTTGGATGTCCAGTTAAGCTAATCTGGGGTTGTAGTGCTAATTTTCGCATCAAGTTAGCACTACCAGGGGTCATTTAAAAAAAAAAAATTCCAAAAATTCCAAAAAAAATTTTGGATTTTTTTTGTTTCACTACTTACCAGCGACAAAATCACGACAATTATCTGCATACTCAGTTTTCGGTTTGGATGTCCAGTTAAGCTAATCTGGGGTTGTAGTGCTAACTTTCGCATCAAGTTAGCACTACCAGGGGTCATTTAAAAAAAAAATTCCAAAAATTCCAAAAAAAATTTTGGAATTTTTTTTGTTTCGCTACTTACCAGCGACAAAATCACGACAATTATCTGCATACTCAGTTTTCGGTTTGGATGTCCAGTTAAGCTAATCTGGGGTTGTAGTGCTAACTTTCGCATCAAGTTAGCACTACCAGGGGTCATTTAAAAAAAAAAAATTCCAAAAAAAATTTTGGAATTTTTTTTGTTTCGCTACTTACCAGCGACAAAATCACGACAATTATCTGCATACTCAGTTTTCGGTTTGGATGTCCAGTTAAGCTAATCTGGGGTTGTAGTGCTAACTTTCGCATCAAGTTAGCACTACCAGGGGTCATTTTTTAAAAAAAAATTCCAAAAATTCCAAAAAAAAATTTGGAATTTTTTTTGTTTCGCTACTTACCAGCGACAAAATCACGACAATTATCTGCATACTCAGTTTTCGGTTTGGATGTCCAGTTAAGCTAATCTGGGGTTGTAGTGCTAATTTTCGCATCAAGTTAGCACTACCAGGGGTCATTTAAAAAAAAAAATCCAAAAATTCCAAAAAAAATTTTGGAATTTTTTTTGTTTCACTACTACCAGCGACAAAATCACGACAATTATCTGCATACTCAGTTTTCGGTTTGGATGTCCAGTTAAGCTAATCTGGGGTTGTAGTGCTAACTTTCGCATCAAGTTAGCACTACCAGGGGTCATTTAAAAAAAAAAATTCCAAAAATTCTAAAAAAAATTTTGGAATTTTTTTTTGTTTCGCTACTTACCAGCGACAAAATCACGACAATTATCTGCATACTCAGTTTTCGGTTTGGATGTCCAGTTAAGCTAATCTGGGGTTGTAGTGCTAACTTTCGCATCAAGTTAGCACTACCAGGGGTCATTTAAAAAAAAAAATTCCAAAAATTCCAAAAAAAATTTTGGAATTTTTTTTGTTTCGCTACTTACCAGCGACAAAATCACGACAATTATCTGCATACTCAGTTTTCGGTTTGGATGTCCAGTTAAGCTAATCTGGGGTTGTAGTGCTAACTTTCGCATCAAGTTAGCACTACCAGGGGTCATTTTTAAAAAAAAAAATCCAAAAATTCCAAAAAAAAATTTGGAATTTTTTTTGTTTCGCTACTTACCAGCGACAAAATCACGACAATTATCTGCATACTCAGTTTTCGGTTTGGATGTCCAGTTAAGCTAATCTGGGGTTGTAGTGCTAACTTTCGCATCAAGTTAGCACTACCAGGGGCTAACTTTTAAAATAAGTACGCGACAAATTTTTTTGTTTCACGACAAATTTACGACAAATTCACGACAATTAATTGCATAATTACTTTTTTTAAATTCCAAAGTTGTAGTGCTAACTTGATGGGCATAAAATAAACACAAATGAGGATGCAAAATTGATTAAATCAGCTGATGACCTTGCCGATATTGCCACAACTGCAACGTCACAAACAACATGAAATGCAGCTCTTACAGATGACTACAGGACGTGATAATGATCATACTAAGTTATTTATTTTTTTTATATTAATATTATGTTGTATACACTTTTTATTTATGCTATTTCTTACATTTTTCTTTTCTCTATATATTATCTATTTTCATTTCAATCTAAAAGTCAGTACGTTTCTTTTCTACTAATTTTCTTCTCTTATAAATACTCCTTATCATTAAATATGTCTTCTTGTGCTTTTGTATTTTTCCTGTTAAGGTTTTGTAGTCTGTCCTCTCTATATGAAAGGAGGTTGATTTGGAATCGCCTCTTCTTGAGTTTTGAGAATGGCTAATTTCAACCAACAACAATACAGAGACTCCACAGATTTTTTAGGTCCAAATAATACTATACGTGCAATGGTAAATGTAATGTGTAGTCGACATACTGGATTGCATATTTGTCATTTAAACGCTCAAAGTTTAATTCCGAAAATTGATGAATTTAGGTACCTGTTTGAAGGTTCGTTGGCTGATGTGATTTGTGTTTCAGAGACTTGGCTATTTAGTTATCATAGCGATGATTTATGTACCCTGAATGGCTTTCACAAGCCGTTTCGGTGCGATAGGGTTGCGAGAGTTGGCGGCGGGGTGGCAATTTACGTTCGCAACACACTTAATTGTAAATTTATACAAAGAGCTCCACTTGGGAGCGAGATTAACTATGTTTTTGTCGAAATAATGTGTAAGGAAAACAAAATCTTGTTAGGCTCAGTATATAGGCCCAACAGAAATATTGACACTTCTCTGCTTATAAGAGTTCTGGATGAATTATCCTCTATTTCGCCATTCGTTATCGTTGCTGGTGACTTTAACAGCAATTTACTTGAGGACTTGTCTTTTGCAAATAATATGGAAATGTTAAATCTATTTCCGGTTAATACATCTTTACCAACTCATTTTACCAACCATAGTAGTACTTTACTTGATGTATTCTTCATCAGTCATTTGTATAAGGCTCTTCACTTTGACCAAATTTCAGTACCTGGTTTCTCTCGTCATGATCTGATCTGTTTGACCTTTCACTGTGAACCTTTGAAATCAAACAGATCTATAAGTTTTCGAAACTTCAAACGTATAAATGTTAGTCAGTTGGAAGATGATTTAAGGCAAATTGAATGGTTTCGGATCTATGGAATGCCATCTGTCGATGATCAGGTGGATTTTATCCAGAATAACATAGCAAGTCTCTTTGATTTACATATTCCACTTGTTACAAAAACAATAACAGCTAAAAACACTCCTTGGTTAAATAGTAACATAAGAGACTTAATACGAACCCGTGACCAAGCATACAAATGTTGGAAGCGTTTTCGATTGGATGTGCTTTTCAATAATTTCAAAAGGTTAAGAAATAAGGTAACAACTGAGATACGTGAATCAAAGAGACGCTTCTTTGTCCCTCGGCTAGATCCCTCTCAAGCTAAACATAACCTCTGGAAAAATCTTCGGGATATTGGCATCGGAAAACAGAAAAATACTATTACTGATAATATTGACTGCAATGAACTTAATAGACAATTTATCTCTCATCCATGTCCAGAAGTCATTGAAGAAACTTTCAGTACCCCAATCCAAAACAGCCTGTTTTCCTCGCCAAGTTTTAGTTTTACACTAGTTGATGAAACTGATGTATTAGAAAGTTGCTTATTTATAAAATCAAATTCAGTTGGACTTGATGAAATTCATCCGGTTTTTGTTAAAGCTATACTTCCATACGTTCTTAAATACATAACGCATCTTTTTAACACTGTGACAATGTTACATTTCTCATTCTTCTTGATTTTTCAAAGGCTTTCGACACAGTCAATCATAATGTCATGTGTAGCAAGCTTATAAATCAGTTTAACTTCGCTCATTCTTCTGCAAAATTAGTACAATCATACCTTTATGGCAGATCTCAGGTGGTTGCAGTTAGTGGCTCCGTATCTGAACCTCTCATACTAAGGCGAGGCGTCCCACAAGGTTCTATATTGGGCCCACTTTTGTTTTCTTTGTACATTAATGATCTACCTAAATGCTTGCGGAATTCCGACATAGATATGTACGCAGATGATGTTCAAATACGGAAAAGCTTTCCTCTAGGTCTTGTTGAAAATGCAGTTTTTGAGGTAAATGAGGAATTGGATAGGATTCATATTTGGTCCAAGAAAAATGGGCTCTGTGTAAACCCAAGAAAGTCTGCAGATACATCATGTTTTCGTAAAATATACCTTGATAATAAGGAAATTAAGTTTGTCGATTCTGCAAAGAATTTAGGTATAACTTTTACAAAAACACTTTCTTGGAATGACCATATCAGATTGACTATAGGAAAAGTTTACGGAGGACTTCGTATGCTGTGGACTAACTATAAAGTTACACCATTAAAAACAAGGTTAATGTTAGCAAAAACACTACTTATCCCAATTATGCTCTATGGCTGCGAACTTTTTTACAATTGTGATTATGAGCACAAACGTAAGCTTAATGTTGCTTACAATAGCATAGCAAGATATGTTTATGGGTTAAAAAGATATGACCATATTTCTCAGTTTTCTAAATCAATATACGGCCTAACACGTGAAAACCTTTTTAAATTGAGAACATTAACATTGCTTCACAATGTGATACAATCACAGCAGCCACCGTACCTTTATGATAGGATCCATCAAACGCGTTCTGTCAGATCTTTTAATCTTGTGCCAACACGTTACTTTTTCCTAGTATCAGAGCGACAATTTTTTATAAATGCGGTACGTCTGTGGAACTCTCTTCCCCGATCTATTGGGATGATTGGCTGTACTGTCCTTTTCAGGATAAAACTCAAAGAGTACTTGGAGACTTTTTAACTTTTTTTCTTTTAACTTTCTTTCTTTTAACTTTCTTTCTTTTAACTTTCTTTCTTTCTATAGCTATTCTCAAATTGAAATAACATTTTATTAAAAAACTCATTTTAAATAATAATAAAAAAATGAATTTAATATTGTAAGTTGCATTTGCTGCATCTCTTTTTTCTAAATTGTTTAAATTTTCAACATACTTCAATACATCAAATTATAATAATTAAAGCTTATACTGTTTTAAAAGATAATGTATCTTATTGTATAAGACTATACGAATAAATAAATAAATTGAAATTGAAATTGAAATAAGAACGGTTAATAAACCACTTTTTACAAATTTATGAAATCTTGCATTGAGTGGTTATATTTATTTATTGTATTGCTTTTGACAGAACGATTATGGCCAGGTTGGCTAGTTTATATGTACATACATTTTTCTTCTTAACTGAAAATGTTTTTGGGGATATAGGTACATAGATGAGCATATTAATGCGCCAGTTGTTCACATTTACAGTCAGGATGTCGTGATTTTATCGCTGAAAAGCGGCAGAAACAATTATTTCACCAAGTCCTTGTAGTGCGAACTTCAACCTCATATTACCTTATTGCTCACGACCCCAATGCAAAGCAACAACAGACTTCTACCAACAGCCCTTCGGTAGTTTAAAAATATGACAAGGAATTAAAATTAAAAAAAAGCACTCCATCAAAATCAAGCCAGAAAATTGTTTTTAAAAAAAATCATGAACTGTTTGTTGTCCTAATCAACTTAAGTGCGAATTATTTCCATACAAATATTTAAAACGAAAACGAAATCCTTTCAATCGAATTGTTTTTCGCTTTCAAAACTTATTACCCAGCTACATGCAAAAACAACATTAAATTACTCCCAAAAGAACGTGCCAACACACAAATCGAATTGTTTTTTTCTGAATGTAAACTATCCTGTAGAATGTAATTAGCTTAACAATTCACTTACCACAACGCACATACACACAAAAATACATACCTACACTCCGTTCATGAAAATCTTTGAAAAAATTTCTTCCCTCGAATTTCACGTGTAAATTACTTTAAAGTGGATGTAATTTTCCATAACCCTATAATAATCACCGCAAAATCCTTTATTGTATGAATCAAGACAATAGACAACTCAACCTACTCTCATGCACATCCATTCTAAACCCTTGAAATATTGTATCCTTTTTTCAAAAATGAGAAAAAAAACAAACTGGAACTGATGTTGATTCGCAACATATTTTAACCCTTTGTATGATTCTCGTTCAATCTGAAGTGTCATTACAAGCCCTTTCAAAAAAAAAAAAACTATATTCAGCATCATGTTTACAACAACAACCCCACAGCAAATTAAACATCCCCAGGCATCACAGTTCAACAATAAGGATTAAAACCCGAAACAATCTGGGCGGTTTTATTTATTTACTTTTTTTTTGTCATGCACACAACATCATTTCTGATTTTGATAAATGTTCAAACAGCTTCATGATATAGCCTCAAAGTATTCAATAAATCTAAATAATTGTGAACCCAAATGAAAATTTGAATAATATTATTATATATCCTTTACAGATTCTGGTGAAATTCGATTCGACGTCTATTCCAAGGCTGAATGAAATTGTGGTTTGACTCGAAGCCGAACCCGAACCAGCGCAACACAGCAAAAGGTCACTCATTTGTTTTCGGAAAGACATCCTCTCATAAATTTATGATTTTTCGACCGAATTTGGAGTGGATGTTAACTGGGGTGTTTGCTGTGGAAAACACGTAGCGTCGTCGTTATACGTATGTGTTGATCAACCCTTTTTTTGGTTGGTTGATTAGGTTGAGTAAAGCGTAATTCGGAAGGATTACACAAAAAGCTATATCGATTTCGTTTGTTTGAATTTTTTTACTTTCCATTTTGGCTTGGGTGCACTTTGGAATAAGCCATAAATTTTGTTGAGTTAGGATATTTTGTAAATCGAATCGAACGAAGGGAAAGATAGGAATTATAATTATAATCCTTTGAAATTTAACCCAAACTAATGATCTTATACCTTTGAACATTATGAACCTGCAAAACGCATCCATAAATTCCGGGAATAATAATAATTCACCATCATAATTTTTGTCGATAATTATGTAATGTGTGATGTGTGAAGACGTGTGTGAGTTTGACTCTGAATGTATGATATTAATTACCTACCTTGTTGGTTTGTCGAACATTATTACTATGAGGACGAAATTTGTTAAATAAGAATGATTCTTGAGCAGCTGGAACGCGTAATTGGAAACTACCTTTTCGAACTCTGACAACATCGAATCAGGGCATTTGGTTAAGTGAGTATAGAGTTTTGGACTACCATTTAATTTGGAATTTGGAGTACATCTTATTGCTGTAGGGAAATGAATGTCAACGAAGGCAAACTCATTTTTTTTTTTTTTGTATAATCAACGCGCACTCGAGGGCTTTTTTCATTACCCTTTACGTATATGCCAAGAGCACAGTGCGAGTATTAGATAAGGAAAGGATATACAGGATGTAAAAGGAGGTGTCGGTCAACATCGGTTTTGAATTCTTGAATATTACAATGACTGGGGAAAACAGAGTGTGGAAGAGAGTTCCACATTCGCGTAGTACGGCTAAAGAATGATTCTATGTACATGACAGTACGTCCGAAGTTGGGCTCAAGGGTGAACTGATGGGCATTCCTGGAGGCGCGGGTGTTACGGTTGAATATCTTAAGGGGAGGAATGCAACTGTCATATACCGTTGAAGTATCGGTAAAATAGGGTGAGGCATGAGACATTACGCCGATGTTCTAGAGAAGTAAATGACTGAACGATGGTTTTGTCACCAATCATTTGAATGCTCTTCTTTGGATACTGTCCAGGAGACTTAAGTACGTCACTGAAGCACCAGCCAAGACATGAGAGTTGTACTCAAGGTTTTAATGTTGAATAGTAAAATGGATTGAAAGCCATTGAAAGTTTAGGTTAAACACGATTTAATTTAACTTGCTTACAATCAAATTTTTTTCTAGTGCAACACCTATTTGCCCCTATCGTATAGGTTCATTCATTTCGTGGTTTAAACTTTAAAGGTGATAGCGCTACTATTTGACACCTATCATTTTTGCCATTTACAACTATGGATTTTTTACAATGCAAAATTTAGTACAGAGTGGCATTGAGACACATTTCTGATGCAGGTTGGAAAACCCACAAGTGATGTCAGAGTAAGCGTTGCGTCAAGACAAAAGTCACCGTTTGGTGTTCTCTATAATGGCGCGCATTATTTTGAAAATGCTAATTGGCAGATTTTTACATTCAATTCCGATCGATGTGGTCGAATGATAAACGAATTTAGATATTAGCAGGGTTGATTGATTTAAATCAATTGATTTAAATCATGATTTAAATCAATGATTTAAATCAATGATTTTTTTGAAAAAAATCATGATTTAAATCAAAATTGATTTTTTTAAACAAAATTTAGACAGAAACTTATTTTTAACTTGGCTTAAAATTATCATATATATATATTTTGTTTTTAATAAAATTTAAAAAACTGAAAACTCACACTTAAAACTTAAAGGCAAATGGAAATAATTAATTTGGTGCCTTTTCATTCCATAGCTAAGACAGAACCAAACCAAATGTAGAAAATATCCTTTCCAGAGACACATAATATGATGTTAAGCAATTTGACATTAAGGCATAAACTGGCCATGCTCATCATTTGTTTTTGTACCCGACTGAGACTTTCACCACTGTAGTTCTTTAAATTTTGAATATAAAACTTTTTTAAAAGGTTGAGTCTTGCGTGTTTGCTTTGGGCATACTCGAGGGCTGTGTTTTCTTCTTCAGCTCTCAATCTATACAAATAAATGCCGTCTTGAATAAGAAAAGTGGTATTTTAAGCACGGAGTAGTTAGTTAAAATAAAACTATCATTTACGATGAACAATTAGACAGGTATCTTGCGTACACAGAAAAAAAATCAAAAAAATCAAATAAATCAAAAAAATCATGATTTTTTTGAAAAAATCAAAAAAATCTGTCAGAAACAAAAAAATCATGATTTTTATCAACCCTGGATATTAGGTATATGTGGCCCAGATAAGAAGAGTTAACAAGCAACTTAACAAAGATAAATGTTGTCTCCATTTTAGTTTTTCGATTAAAAGGTAGTTTATTGTAATGGGATGGTCTGAAAGAAATATATTTGATTGCTTTCTAAGTCTGAATGAAAATATTGGTAACTGCCACTTTGCAGCGACAAAACACTCAAACTCCAATTCAATGGGTTAATTTTCCTCATCTGAAGGTCTAAAAAAATATGAATTTCTGTATGCCACTTTTCAGCGGCAAAATCAAGAAACCTATCTTCTTACTCAGTTATGGATTTAGTGGCCTAATTTTATTTATAAATAAAAAGTTTGTGACTGAGAAATGACTAGTTGACTGCTAAGCATAACTCTGCGCCTAACTCTGATGCCGTCTTCAGTAAAAAAAAAAAAAACTGTATTTAATGATAAGGCTTTTGCGACATCTTTCAACAAATCTTGACTGCGTGCGTAGAATCGAGGACATATTCATATTTGCCGATTCTCGACGTCGACGGCTAAGTTGAAAAGCATTTAAAATACAAAAAATTACACAAAAACCATTTACATATCGGTTTTAGTACATGACATGAAAAAAAAAATCCATTTGATGATAATTACAACCCTTTAGCACGATTTTAATCGCTGTCATAAATAATGCCCTAACTGAGCGTCTTTTCACATGATTTTTATCCGTTTGTTAGGGCAATCCGGAAGAATCGAGTTGACTATTGTGTTTATTTAATATTAAAAGTCTAGCACTCACACTCAGTTTAGTGTTTTCATTTTCATTTGCGTGTCAAGAAGCAATTTTTTTCTTTCTAGACTTTTTCATTCTAGCCGCTCGCTGTTACACTAAATAAGCAAATTAAAAACAACACACACATATGTAAACATTGAAATGATCTGAGAATTGACGACTGTTAGCTTACTTCAGGGGTATATAGGCGGGGAGCCCTCAATCCTGAAAGTGCACCTACACGGATTTCAAATTTTTTTATATTATAAGATAGTTTATAGAAATACCAACAAATTAAGCCTGGTATGACGAGGCCTATCCTGGCACCAGTATTTCTTGCAATTTTTTGCATTATTGATAATTTGCACTTATAGCGGATTTTAATTTTAACTAGAGCATATTATTGGAAATTTAATGTGCTTTCAGGAAAAAATGGTATGACAGCTGCCATCTTGGCACCAATGTCTGTCATACCTATTTTAAAATTTAGTCACTCATATGTTTTTAAAATAGGTATGACAGACATTGGTGCCAGGATGGCAGCTGTCATACCATTTTTTCCTAAAAGCACATTAAATTTCCAATAGTATGCGCTAGTTAAAATTAAAATCCGCGATAAGTGCAAATTATCAATAATTTATTAATAATGCAAAAAATTGCAAAAAATACTGTTGCCAGGATATTCCTCGTCATACCGGGCTTAATTTGTTGGTATTTCTATAAACTATCTTTTAATATAAAAAATTTTGAAATCCGTGTAAGTGCACTTTCAGGATTGAGGGCTCCTGGTGTATATAAAATTATATCCCATGAATTTGTAATTGGGTTGGTTAATCCTGCAACGTCTAAGGGTAGAAAAGATGGCATTGAAAGTGATGAAGATCACATTTGATTGAATGGGTACGTCAATAATCAATACTTCAATATTTGGATGGAAGATAATCATCAAGGAATTTTGATGGGGTTAAATGGGCTTCAGGTCAATAAAACAAAAATTATCTGTTTTGTCACAACGTTTCGTCCATGTATATGGACATCTTCAGGTGAACAATGGGTTGTATATTAGCATAAGCATTGATTTGATAATAATGTTAAAAAATATTTACAAAAAATATTCACAATACAGAAATTACTTACAATAATGATTATTACATTAAACTTAACAAGAAGTTTTTGTTGCGTCTGTGATGCTTTTTTATTTATCGCTGAGGTAAGCTCAGGGTGTCCAGGGTCGATCCCAAAGAAAGCAAATAAAACTTGGGTCGAAAAGTCGCAAACATCCAATAACGACCAACCTTTTCCGATGTCGTAACAAATTTTATTATAGTTTTCTTACGATCTAAAATAACAGAGTATTGCATATACAACTTACAGTCTACAGATAATACAATTTCTTAATCAAATAATTTCTTATGATACGTCTTAAAATAAATGAGCAGGTCTCAAAATGCTGCTCCTGTCTCTAGCACCAAACTAGAGAATAAACAGTCGAACCGTCCCCGATTTGACAGCTCTCTGTCTGTGGGGCGCTTAGAAGAAGGGCCACCACAGAATAAACAGGCAAAGGCGGATTTTCTGTCCTCGATACACTCAGAGGGAGTGGAGCGAGGAATAAACAGCAGAACTCAAAATGCTGCTACTGTCCTTAGCACCAAACTAAGGAATAAACGGTCGAACTGTCCCCGATTTGACAGCTCTCTGTCTGTGGTGCGCTTGGAAGA
Organism: Sphaerophoria taeniata; assembly: GCA_943590905.1. NCBI lineage: Eukaryota > Metazoa > Arthropoda > Insecta > Diptera > Syrphidae > Sphaerophoria > Sphaerophoria taeniata. Next base: position 25,319,392 of record OX016541.1, read on the forward strand.
AGGGCAGCCACAGAATAAACAGGCAAAGGCGGATTTTCTGTCCTCGATACACTCAGAGGGAGTGGAGCGAGGAATAAACAGCAGAACTCAAAATGCTGCTACTGTCCTTAGCACCAAACTAAGGAATAAACGGTCGAACTGTCCCCGATTTGACAGCTCTCTGTCTGTGGTGCGCTTGGAAGAAGGGCAGCCACAGAATAAACAGGCAAAGGCGGATTTTCTGTCCTCGATACACTCAGAGGGAGTGGAGCGAGGAATAAACAGCAGAACTCAAAATGCTGCTACTGTCCTTAGCACCAAACTAAGGAATAAACGGTCGAACTGTCCCCGATTTGACAGCTCTCTGTCTGTGGTGCGCTTGGAAGAAGGGCAGCCACAGAATAAACAGGCAAAGGCGGATTTTCTGTCCTCGATACACTCAGAGGGAGTGGAGCGAGGAATAAACAGCAGAACTCAAAATGCTGCTACTGTCCTTAGCACCAAACTAAGGAATAAACGGTCGAACTGTCCCCGATTTGACAGCTCTCTGTCTGTGGTGCGCTTGGAAGAAGGGCAACCACAGAATAAACAGGCAAAGGCGGATTTTCTGTCCCCGATACACTCGGAAGGAGTGGAGCGAAGAATAAACAGCAGAACTCAAAATGCTGCTACTGTCCTTAGCACCAAACTAAGGAATAAACGGTCGAACTGTCCCCGACTTGACAGCTCTCTGTCTGTGGTGCGCTTAGAAGAAGGGCAGCCACAGAATAAACAGGTGGAATCGGTCCGGCAAATAAAAAAAACAGGTCAGGAGAAGCCTTTCCTAGTCGGAGGTACACTTAGAAGAAGTGGATCTTCGACGAGCAAAAATAAATATAAGTTTTTAGGCCAAAAATTTCCGGTATAGAAGGCGAAGCTGTTAATACTAGAAGTATAGTCAGCTTGCTTCCCGGCGTTTAAATTCTTCTTAATACGCCAGATTGGTATTAACCCCACTGAAGAAAGAAAACCTAATTTTGCATTGTCATTTTACTTCCCCTTGTTAATTTTTGTGTGAAAACACAACGTGAATTAAAAGAGAAGGAATGAACTAAATGCATGCATTCTTCAACGATCGGTCGGCAGGTATAAAATGTATGCATGGTGTGTGTACGTATGTACAAACATATCGAGTCAACGCATGGGCGTTGCCGTGAGCTACCAAGTGAGGATTGCATGGGCGAGACGGGTGATCACTCTTGATTCGAATTCGAATGCATTTTTTTGTTGTTCGGTCGGCTGGATGGGATAGAGAAATATATGCAGGGTGTGTATGTGCGTATAGCACGAACATATGGATAATTGCGGAATGCATGGGCAGGTCGGGTGAATATTTGTATTTATTTTTAATTTTTCCCACGGTCGGTCGTATGGTTTATATTTTTATTTATGTTCTCAATTTGTAACGCTTCGTTACATTCCCCCCTTACTTCGGAAGACGAGAACCTTCTCGTCTTAAGGTATGTTTTCATAAGGAGGGGTTTTTTTTCTCTTTTTTTTTCTCTTCATTTTTTTTTTTTTTTTTTTTTTTTTTTTTTTTTTTTTTTTTTTTTTTTTTTTTTTTTTTTTTTTTTTTTTTTTTTTTTTTTTTTTTTTTTTTTTTTTTTTTTTTTTTTTTTTTTTTTTTTTTTTTTTTTACTTCTTACTAATAACAATTACAATTAAATTCGTAAAAAAAAAAAAAAACAATAATTAATTTCAAAAATATAAACAAATTAACAATTTTCTTCTATAATAATTCAAAAAAAACTTCATAAATTTTTCGGTCTTCGTTGGTGCTGCTCAGGGTTTGACATCGATGGTCTTGGTCAGGCCTTTATAACGTAGGCTGGCTTGGTCGCCTTTTCTGGTCATACGAACAGAGATGTGGCCCCAGGGCCGATGGATGCTGAAGGTGCGATGATGCCGTCTGCCTCGTAATTCGATTCCGGCGAAAGGATCTCGGGGTATGGTCTGCGGTGCCCCGTCTTCTATTATGGGGTCTACTTGAACAGGCGGGTCGGTGTTGGGTATGGATGCTGGGATGGCTGAACGGGTTGACGGATGGTCGGTACGATACGAGCGGTGCTGGTTACTGCTAGCCACATCCGGGTTAGCGGACAACATCTTACCCTTCGCCTCTGGAAGGGGCTGGCTTCCCTTGGGGTCAACTGGCTGGCTTGATGGCTTGATACCAGCTGCTGCTTTTCGCCTTAGCGGTGGCTGAAGTCCCTCCGTTCGTGGTAGCTTAGGCTTTACTGGAGGGTTTAGCTGAAACCAGCGCTCCTCCGCAGCCTTCCGCTGCGCCTTGGCCTTTTCTAATGCTGTCTCGGGAAGGTCTCGTGCGGGGATCGGTCGGGCGGTTTCCAAATCATGGAACATACGGCTCCTTCTCTGATGTTTCGGCAGTGGTTCACGGACCAGAGGTTCCTCGGCTCGGGACGGTGCGGTAACCTTGTCCGGCGCCGCCGTTGGTTTTCGGATGCTGGGATCTAGTTCGGACGGAAGCGGCTGGTGGACTCCTTGGCATGACATCTTCGACTTGAATTCCCCGGAATATGCTATCGGAATCTGTCGATGCGGTGCCGACAATCGGTGGTGGCGTGGACTGGGCACCCGAGAGCCATGATGGCGGGGGCTGCGCCGCACGGTGCTTTCCATAGTAACGCTATTTCCCTCTTGGACTGGAGAGTAGTTGAGACATCTTTTCTCGTCGACTACTAGTTGGTTTTTGAATTTAACTGCGGGCACGACTCCTCTTATTATGCTATCGGTGTCGGAGTTTGAGTTTGAAACCGGGCGGCTGGTGTTAGAGCGATTTTCAGGTTGGCTTACAACGACGGCGGTGGCGGCGGCGGTTCGGTGTGGAGGCAAGTTGGCTATTCCTTTTAGCTCGTCAAGCTTCGGTAATTCGGTTGCCAGGAACTCTTCGGGTCTGTGCTGGTCGGTATCGGGAAAGTGAGAGGAAGCATAGCATACCGGAACGGAATCGTCATTTATATCGGCGGAATCAGGCTTTTTGCATGTCAAGACTTCTCCTCCCAAAAAGACTTGTAGGCCAGCTTGGCTTAACAAATCCATCCCCAAGATGGCGTCAGTATCAAGTGATGGAAGATAAGCTGCTTCTGCTAATAGTGCTACCCCATTCAAAGCAAACTCCAACTTATAGTTCTCTGTCGTCGTTACTGCAGTACCATTGGCCATATGCACCTGACGACAGTGCTCGTACATAGGTTGTTCCCACTCTCGGAACTTATCGCGTAGTCCCTTGCCCACATAGGTCTTAGTTGAACCAGTATCGAGCAGTGCTTGATATACCTGGTCCTCAACCTTAAATGGGACGAAGTAGCGTGGGTCGTGAGCAAGAGCTGAGCGCATGACAGCTAAGTTGTCTCGGCGGCATGAACAGTCCTTCGAAAGTATTCCATCCTCACCGCAGAAGGAGCAGAACGGTCGAAAAGATCTTCGGCAATTCTCCTTACGATGACCCCGTTGTTTACAGTTCCAGCAATGGGTCTGTCTATCGTAAGGAGCGGTGACTGCTGAGACTCGGTGTGTTGGAAGACCTGATGGTAATGGACGGGCGGTGGGTTGCGCTAATCTTATGTTCCTCTCTTCGTTTCGGATCGATTCGAATTCCTCGGTAAGATCAATCAGCTCGTCGATTGTCTTGAAATCGGTTCGTTTTATGTATAGCCTGTACTCGGGTCGTAGGCCGTCGAAAATTCGATCGATATTACTGGTGATGGTGATCCGGGGATGTTGGTGTATTAAATACCGGTAGCTCCAAATGTATTCTTTGGCTTTCTCCCTCGGACCTTGGCGGCGGCGGAATATCTCGTCCTCGAGCTTATGGAGGTATCGGGGTGGAAGGAAGTTCTGTATAAACGCTTGGTGAAAATCTTCCCAGGTCGTAAAGCTGCCGCTCTTAATGCGCAGCCACTCCAAAGTCGTTCCTTTGAAGATTTCTGGCAAGGTTCGTATAATATCGTTCTGAGGTATGTCGTAGCACTTCGCCAGCTCGGTCAGTCTCTCTATAAATTCTAGAGGGTTTCCAGTCCCGTCGAACTTAAGTCCCCACTTTCGGACCGTGTTCATAACCTCAGCTTCGTAGCTTAATGTTAGACGGCCTGATGAGCGAGATTGATGGGAAATATTGGTTGGGGGGAGTTGAGTTGCACCGTCGTTTAAGGTGAGACGACCTGGCGGGTGAGATAGCTGGGAAGCATCGGTCGGTGACCGTTGATCAGCGCTATTTTCGTGACTGGCAGCATTCGATGAACTAGTTACAGGTTTTTGTTGCTGAGGAACGTGAAAACTCGTCTGCAAGTATAAAGGGTTCTTTCCCCCTGCTTCGGCGTTGCTGGACCCAACCGGAGGTTCGCCCTGGTTGCCTTTGTCAGAGGTTCGTTCAGCGGGAGGGTCTTCGATGTCGTTACGTTCTTCGACAACACTCTCCCAATGTTCGCACAGGTTTTGAGTCGAACCATGTTCGCGAGTTTTCTTTAGGTGCTGACTCAGGCGCTTTCTTAGCTCGCGTACGTTGCCGGTCGTGTCGAGCTTTCGGTTCTTAAGCGTGTCGATTAGCTCAGGCTTCTTCAAGAAATATATAAATCCGAGGTTCTTATACGGACTCAAATGTTGCTCGTTGTCATCTTCGGAGGCGGACATGGTGCGGTAGGAAGCGGTAGCTCGGGACGGAGAAGCGGTAGCTGGTGAACAGTTGTCGTCGGCACTGGTTCCAGGAATACGAGGAGACGGCAAGGCGGTTGTTGGTCGGTGGTCGGTTTAAGGCGGTTGCTGGTCGGTTGCTGGTCGGTTGCTGGTCGGTTATACGGTGTACGGTGATTCGGAGGTACCTTTCGAAGATTCCGGTTCGGTCGGTGTTCGGAGTTTGGTTGAACCTTCTAAGGTCCCTGCTCGGGCGCCAATTTGTGATGCTTTTTTATTTATCGCTGAGGTAAGCTCAGGGTGTCCAGGGTCGATCCCAAAGAAAGCAAATAAAACTTGGGTCGAAAAGTCGCAAACATCCAATAACGACCAACCTTTTCCGATGTCGTAACAAATTTTATTATAGTTTTCTTACGATCTAAAATAACAGAGTATTGCATATACAACTTACAGTCTACAGATAATACAATTTCTTAATCAAATAATTTCTTATGATACGTCTTAAAATAAATGAGCAGGTCTCAAAATGCTGCTCCTGTCTCTAGCACCAAACTAGAGAATAAACAGTCGAACCGTCCCCGATTTGACAGCTCTCTGTCTGTGGGGCGCTTAGAAGAAGGGCCACCACAGAATAAACAGGCAAAGGCGGATTTTCTGTCCTCGATACACTCAGAGGGAGTGGAGCGAGGAATAAACAGCAGAACTCAAAATGCTGCTACTGTCCTTAGCACCAAACTAAGGAATAAACGGTCGAACTGTCCCCGACTTGACAGCTCTCTGTCTGTGGTGCGCTTAGAAGAAGGGCAGCCACAGAATAAACAGGTGGAATCGGTCCGGCAAATAAAAAAAACAGGTCAGGAGAAGCCTTTCCTAGTCGGAGGTACACTTAGAAGAAGTGGATCTTCGACGAGCAAAAATAAATATAAGTTTTTAGGCCAAAAATTTCCGGTATAGAAGGCGAAGCTGTTAATACTAGAAGTATAGTCAGCTTGCTTCCCGGCGTTTAAATTCTTCTTAATACGCCAGATTGGTATTAACCCCACTGAAGAAAGAAAACCTAATTTTGCATTGTCATTTTACTTCCCCTTGTTAATTTTTGTGTGAAAACACAACGTGAATTAAAAGAGAAGGAATGAACTAAATGCATGCATTCTTCAACGATCGGTCGGCAGGTATAAAATGTATGCATGGTGTGTGTACGTATGTACAAACATATCGAGTCAACGCATGGGCGTTGCCGTGAGCTACCAAGTGAGGATTGCATGGGCGAGACGGGTGATCACTCTTGATTCGAATTCGAATGCATTTTTTTGTTGTTCGGTCGGCTGGATGGGATAGAGAAATATATGCAGGGTGTGTATGTGCGTATAGCACGAACATATGGATAATTGCGGAATGTATGGGCAGGTCGGGTGAATATTTGTATTTATTTTTAATTTTTCCCACGGTCGGTCGTATGGTTTATATTTTTATTTATGTTCTCAATTTGTAACGCTTCGTTACACGTCTAAACAATAAATAAACATAGGAACAACAAAACAAAAACTAAGAAACAGACTGGCAGGAAAAAGGTCACCAACACCAAAAGAGATAATCATCAAGTGTATGTTGAAAGTGAAACCCCGTGACATCAACAAAAACTGACTGAACTAAACGTTACTGTCAATGCTGACAGCTTTAGAGCCATGATAACGGATTTTTGTTCATCAATTGAACAACTATGATGTGCAGGAGCTGTCGCAATTGATTTATTGAAGGAAACGTTTAGTAGCCGCACCGCATAGTTTCATGTAACGTACCCGCCTCCAGAGTAATGTGATTCGACGCCACTTGACTATTTTAGGCGGGGATATGTGAAGTCGCTAGTTTACGTCGATACCCAAAACGATTGACCATTTGGAAGACAGCATTAGGATCGTTGCATATCCCTGAAATTATATTTAAATCAAAATGCCAAAAGATTATCTTTCATTTCATCAGTCCATTTACAAAAATCATTCTTGTTTCCAATTCAAAGCTCTATATTTCAAAAAACAACACCCTTTACATCTGTTTAATGTTCAACACCTTCATTCTAAGAAATAGACATATTTCGGTTCTGAAAAGTTAATTTAATTGTTCTGTATCAATGTGCTTATCGATATCAAAGGCAGATACTATTCACTTTACTTCCAACCCCAAAATAGATACTACACGTCATATCGAACTACCAGTAACCTTATCACCAATCCCTTTTAAATTCCTCTCATATTTTATCATGAAACCTCACCTCACTCTTGAAAGAAAACATGTTGACTTTTTGATTTCAAAACAAAACAACTCGGTGCACTGGGTTTTTTCACTTTTGAATACAAAATGTTCCAAACCTGTTCATAGAAAAAAAACTGAGTCAATACTTCGAATCTGTTGAATCTTTTAAGTTCCAACTGAAACATCCTTTCAAATTTCATTCCCTAAAAATAAATGTTCCTATCATAGTGTGTCTATTCTAACGCATCGAACTGTTAGACCAACAAAATTACAAATCCATTTGGACGCGTCACACAAAACTCAACCAGGCTTTATATTTATGCTGATGACACAAACTCAATTTGTAATCTTCAGTAGGTATTTCCTATTTTATCTCCAGGCACATAACAGACGATAAGAAATGATGATGATAGCAGATTTTACCAATAAAACACACTCATACACTCATGAATGGATATTTTTTCCATCTTAATGGACAAAGCTCAAAAACGATTCGATGTCGTTTTGAACTGAATAATAATTTTCAGTTGATTCAAAATTGAACCGACAAGCGAAATACAGCAAAAAGGGTGAATTTTGTGTCTCTGGGATAACTATGAATTAACCTCGGTGTAGGGTTGCCGGTAAAAGGATGTGTTTTTATGACATATGTCAAAATCTATCCCTCAAGGATGACAATAGCACTTTGTTGTGATCTATTTTGTTATTGTTTCTTTCAGTGTTTGAGACGTTTTCTATTTGTGTCTGCAGTACATGTTGTAAATGTATAGAAAACCTCGAGGCACAATTTTTTGGTAGGTAAAAAAGATTTTGTCTTCTGAGGAATACTTGCCATGGGGCAGTCAGTCTTGAAGACGTCATACACAGAAAGTCAGATACCTTCTACTCGTGTGTTGGGAGGAAGATTGTTTAGACGGATACAATGATGTTCAATTATTCAGCTCACAGCACTCAACATTTATCCTGTTTTGTGATTAAGAAACTCTTTGGCTTTGGTCCTTGGAGAACATTGAAGAGAAAATTGAATTCCAGGTAAAAAAGAAAGGCTGGTGCAGGAAATTTTCAATTCAATATTGATTTTTTGCTAAGAGGTTCATGGAACTTTTTATACAGCAAAGTCTGGTTGGGTAGCAAGAAAATGCGAGGCTGGCACATTTTTATTTTCAATGGGGATTGAAGTTCCCATTATCGATGTGGCAGCAGATTTCTCGTCTTATTTGAGGGTATCTGCGTATTTAGTCAAAATCTATGTTAAGAGTCTATGTGAATTGATACATACCTAATGATAGCATTGGGTAACGACTTTATTCGAAGAGAAAAATTGTCCTTATGAACATGAACAACAGAATTTGCTGGTTGCAAGGAACATAGTTTTCAATTAATTTTTTTAAATGTTTGTTACGTCAGTAAGATTGCAAGTTTCCACCACATTACGTATAGTCACTGTTTGAACTTTGTTTTCTCTTATCAGAAACATTCCATCCTTCCCCTTCGCTTACACAATTGATTCGATTTTAAATCAAAAAGAAAACGATTCAATCGTTGTTCGCCTGTTTCTGGTATATAGACTCATATACGTACTCCAACATGCATATTATGTATATGTATGAACGGTGTGAACGGTTTTTGTGTGTTATCTAGTGTCCGACCGAACCTTCGGCTTCGGCTTCGGTCGAATTCGGCCATAAAAACAACATTCGGCCAAACCTTCGGCTTCGGTATAAAATAGGCCGAAGTTTTGGCCGAAGCCGAAGAATTTTTTTATGAATATCGAGAATCGTAGTAGGCGCCGAATAAATTCAATTTTTGAATTTTTGAAATTGTTGGACACAGAAGCTTGTGTTTATTAATGTTAAATCATAGTAGGCGTCGAAAATTGCCTGGCACTTTTTGTTGATATCGAAAATTGTAGTAGGCGACGAAAAAAAATCAATTTTTGAATAAGATAAAATATTTTTTTTCTTATTCGAAATAAGAGTTCTTCACTTCATTCAACCTTCGGCTTCGGCTTCGGCTTCGGCCGAAGCTTTTTATTAAGCCAAACATTCGACATCGGCTTCGGCTTCGGCAGAAAATCGACCTTCGGTCGGACACTAGTGTTATCTGTTAAAGTAGAATTTTTATGAGTAAACAATTTGTTAGCCGGAAAAGTGATAACCAGCAACAGAAACAGAAAAAGCACAATTTTTATTTTGTATAGGGTGTCCCAATAAGAGCGCACTTTTTAAAATTGGAATAATTTCTTTGTCATGCAAGTAGGAACTCTGAAATTTGGCAGATGTCACCTATGTTTGTTCCGATTACTAAAAATGGAGCGCTTTTTGAAAGAACAACACGTTATAATGGTAAAAACTCAGTACAAAATTGGGGAAAGTTACGCTTCGCAAACTTTACCAAATTTTCAGTCGAGAGAGTGTACTTAATTTGTCAACTATTCGAAGAGTGGTCAAAAAATTTGAAGAAACTGGGTCAATTATGGATGATAAGAATCCTTTGCGTCAACGCACTGGTCGGTCTCTTGAAAACATTGCTGCTGTAAACAATGTGTTGTCGAGAACCCGAAAACATTAATTCGACAGTGAGTGTGAACGGCATTCGTTACAGGAATGTCATAACGGACTTCTGGTGGCCTCAACTGGACGGCATGAATCTGGACAACATGTGGTTTCAGTAGGACGGCGCAACTTGCCATACTGCGCATGAAACAATCGACTTATTGCAGCAACGATTTTCAGAACACATTATTTCACGATATTCTGATGTGAACTCGCCACCAAGATCGTGCGATTTAACGCCGAGCGATTTTTTTCTTTGGGGTTTTGTGAAATAACCCGAAACAATTCCTGAGCTCAAATCGGAAATCCAACGTGTTGTCGGTGAGATACAGCCACATCTCTGTGAAAAAGTCATTGAAAATTTCATGAAGAGAGTAATGGCCTGTCATCGGAACCAGGGGGGTCATTTGCCGGATATTTTATTCCATACTTAATCGGAACATGTCTTCTTTACAATACAATAAAAATATCACACCTCTGTCATAAAATACTTGGTTTTATTTGCAAATTAAAAAGTGTACTCTTATTGGGACACCCTATATCATGTTTGCTTTCCAACTTCCAAGTTATATATTTTGATTTTTTTTTTTTTTTTGTAAAAGAAACAGTTTTTTTTCAGTATCTACCTACGACTTTGAGTATAAAGAAGGTGTGGGTCGGCAGTTTCAAATGATATCGAAGCGTAATTGTAATCGATAGAGGTTCCAATAAATTTGTTGTTTAAATGTGATAAGAACCTAGCCCTGCCCGATAAGCGGAACAAGAGTCTGGGATGGTATTGAATTTAACTATTTGTTTATGGTATGACAAATATGTATGTTTATTTTTTTCATGCATCTGGATTAGGTGTAAAAAATACACTCAGTAAAGTACCTGCTTGAAAAATAACGAACTAATAATTATATCTCCCGCAGCTATGAGTTGCAGCCCAAATTTGTCAAATTTGTCACGTCATAATGCTTGCTAACTAGTTGAGAACGGCGTTAAATTGACTTTAACATTGACGTTCCACTGACAGAACCTACTTCGTTTATGAATGTAACGAACTACAGGCACATAGCAGCACCGGCGACTGAGGCCATCATCAGCTGGGATATCTAGAACAAAATTTTAATACCTAAAACAGAGAGAGACAGATAGATCGAGGCACAGAGGAGGAGACATTTCCTCATATTATCGCACATCAAGTGGTAAGCTGGCGATTTTTGTCACCTACTCATTCCACTGGGCAATGGCCACCTACCGCTGCCATTAACTTTTCGGAGATTTTTATCACTTGGTGTTGGTGAGCCATAAGCCATATTCTCTTCGGTACGTTAATGATGGGTTCGACATCGAAGCTTCGAATTAGGGAAGAAGACTTAAATGTATGCATGTATGTATGTATGTTTGTTTATAGTAGCTAAGATTTCTTACATTTTCTTATATATAGTATTGCACAATTTACAGAGATATGGTATATTAATTCTACCTTACAACTGAAAAAATAGTATAATTTGTATTACAATTATCACAGATTATTAAGTTTAGGACGAAGGAAAAGCTACAAGAAAAAACCTTCAAGAAGTTGGGTTTCAGATATCTCTAATAAGAGGAGAAAAGGGGGTGGCAAAACTATAAATCTCAATTTTTAGCTGTTAACAGTTTCACAATAAATTAACATTTGTATAAATTAAACAGGAAGACTTAAATTATTTCGAAAATCACTAGGTATTGTCCGTATCAAAAAAATAAAGAATGAATGGCGTCTCGGGAGAAATCGTCATCTGTCCCGATCATCGGATCGAAGAAATAAACAAGAAGAAGAATAAGGAATAACTACGAAATCGTCTTTCAGAAGCGATTCAGCAATCAGCAATCAACAATATAGTTTGAAAAAACCATTGGTGGAAGCACCTCTAAGGTCTAAGTTGCTATCGTTGTTCAAACAACACAATATAGAACGTGTTTTTTTTTGTAAATGACTCGATTTTCAATCTTCTTGGACCCGAAAATATTTTTCCCTGCGGTAGCACTGACTTCTAGTACACTGGATTGATATTCGGCAACGGAGAACTAAAAAACTGCTTTTACCTCGAACATTCACTTTCCCCCTTATGAATTTTAATCTAATGACATAATGTGAATTGTAAGGAATAAAATAATATAATGAATTTCTCAACGATCGGTTTATTGGTATGACAATCTGGTCTTAGCTTATGATTCGGGTGATGAATTGAATTTAAATTTATTGAGAAATCAAATTTAATTTTTGTTCTCAACGGTCGACGGTCGGCGTATGGAGGAGAATTTATAGAGCTTTAATACATGCGAACAATTTACTTTTTTTTCTTTAATTGCATTTTTTTTTAAAGAAACTTGTATTTGGTCAACCATGGAATCGATAGATGAAATACAATTGTGTATGTGTTGACGATGAAGTAGAAGCATTGGGAAGTTGCACATGCACTGAACGAGGGTAAGAAATCAGCAGGCTCTACCAACGTCCCAACGACGCGACGGCTTGCATTGTTGGAGGAGTCAGATAATTCGGTTTGTACTGAGGAAAAAAGCCAAAATGAAAGAATGTCACATGGTAATTGATTTCTTAATTTTGTAAAGGTTATTGACTTTCAAGTAATTAAAGGAAAATATATAGACAACCAATGATTGATAAAATAAAAACAACCCATACTTAAATACAGTCAGTTCTGGCTTGAAACATTAATCATTCATAATCTAACCACCTTATTTGACCAAATTTCTAATATAAGGATATAAGCAAAGCTACCCTTCAGACAAATTAATTTGAAAACAAAAAAAAACACTGTTTCATTGTGAGTAAAACAATTTCGAAATTAAATATTCATTAACTCTAAAATTGCCACAAAAACACACAAACGAATAAAATGAAAATATAAAAGACAAACTTGCCACAAACGAAGAGGCAAGCAAGCTCGTTCGCCTGTCCTACCCTCTTATAAGCAATGTCAATATTAAAAAAACACACATTGGAATTGGAATAATATTTCCACTCTTCCGCATCTAGGGTTTCCCTTATCCCTTGTGTTCTTTTCGTTTTTTTTTCTTTTTTCTTTTAATTTTGAAGCCCTATTTGCTTTTAATTTGGTGCATGCGTTCTTCACGTAAACAAAATAGAATTACAAAAAATGAAAAATTCCCTTTGCAGACACTGCATGAGGCTACGACTTTGGCGCAAAACCTCACGATTTTCCTGCGGCTTTGAGACTTGTGTGTTGGCTCTGCTAGGTACTGACTTTCGAGAAAGTAAAAAATACATAAAAAACAGAAACAAACAAAATATGCATTCATAAATGCATAATGCATTTTATGAACAGTTAAAGTATCTGCTGCAAAGCACTCGATTTTGAAGCGTCGAAATACATATTTGCACGCGATACAATTATCACGGGACTGACTGGGTTTACAATATCTACAACCAATTTATGAACCTTGAATAAAAATACACCCTTTTCGTTTTGGTTGTGAATATTTTTTTTTTATTATTATTATGAACACCTTTGGGGTTGATATTTTTTAATATAGGTCTCTTTGTTTTTAGAATCAATTCCGCCGAGTGTCTGGAATATTTTTGTTTCTGGGTGGAAAAAAAATGAGTACTTTTGAGGTTTTTGGACACGTGTGTGCACTGCTGCGCATCTACCGAACCTTGGGACTTGATAGCTACGATTATTATTATTATTGTTGATGTTTTTTGTCTAAAAAGAAAAAAATGACAGAAAATCCTACCATATGGCTGTTCATGTTCTTGTATGTGTTTTTAATTGCTTCACAGGGTTGATTTTGTGAATAATAATGAGAATGACACTGGCATAGAGTTACACTTTACACGACGCGCCGCTGTATACATTTTGGAAATTTGGAAGATAAAAAACAGAAAAAAATGATTTTTTGTGTGCAGGTAGGAATGGTATTCATCATATTGTACGTGCAATGAGACCATAAAATGTAGGTATGTTTGCTTCATTTATTAAATTGCTACAAAAAACATGCATGGAGTGTAGCAAGATTCAAGTCTGACAGCATTATTAATGAAGAGACAGACAGATCCCCAAGACAGTCTTTAATGTTTTTTGTAAACATGCACAAGCTTTGATACATTACTCACTTGGATTTTATTCTTCTCTCAATCTTATTTTCTGATTAAATTTGCTAAACAAAAATGGAAAAAATAAACAACTCACTGATTCATCAGCAAAATTAAAATTTTTTGTTAACATTCAAAAAAAAATAAACAAGTTGTGATTGCTATGAAGGTTAAGACAAAGAAGTACATATTTGGTCTTCAAAATGGCTAGAAGTACGATCTCTCTTTTTTGAAGTAACAGGGTTCGAGTCGAGCGACTGTGACGGCCATTTTAACAATGGCACGGATGTTGTATGTAGGGTAACGGCATCAGTCTCGGAACAGACCCCAGTGTACAAAAACTAATGTATCTACTTAAAAACATTACTAAAACGTCTTCTTAGCTTTTAAAGCAGAAAATTCGTCATCAAAATTTATTTGCTGGGTCGCCTCATGTTCAATTGTTAAAATTCCCAGATTGTTGCGCCTCTTTTCCATCATTGTTGCCCGCAAGTAATATTTAATTTATTTAAGCTTACTAAAACTCATTTCACATGACGCAACTGATACACATATTATCGTCATAAACATTTTAAATGCGACAAAAAGATTCGGAAGAGATTCTGCAAAGTCACATTCAACGTCAAGTCACATTGTCACTCTAGCCGCTTTCAAATGATTTCTCAACCTTGGTATCTCTGAGAGAAGTTCTGACTCTGACACCTCATCGTTATCACTAGCAAATTTTGAAACAGCTATTTTCAAATAATTACCTAATGTTTGCTAAAAGTAAAGTATTCGCCTGTACAACTTCACACAATGAAGCCACCTCCTTAATAGACTCTGTTCTTGTTCGAAGTTCAGTGATAAATCGATCAAGGCACTCGAACTTGTCTTTCCGTAGTTCAGCGCTCAGAGAAAGTCCTGCATCAGTTGCCAACTCACCAGCCATTCGCTTTTTACGACGAATTCTTCTTTCTTTCGAATTTCTCCGATGTTTTTATACCAAGGTTAATTGCGTCTTCTACGATCTTCGCCCAATTTTCTTCAACGTTAATGCGAGGGGCTTCAATTTTTTTAGTCAAGTGTTCAACACTTAATCCCTTAGCTTGTAGTGCAATCTGAGTAAAATTTATTTCTTTAAGGACATTATTCCAAAAGAAGAGAATAGAAAGAAATATTTTCTCTTGCATCACACAACTCTTCAGCTGCATTTTCGGCCAAAACCTTCACTGCAGCATAATCAGCACTCCAACCAACGCATTGTTCAAAGTCTTGTCACGGTTGATTTGCTGTGCTTGAGAAGCACTTCCCAGCTATGAGTGGAAACAGAAAAAAAAATGTAAAAGTTGTCTCCACTGTTCCAAAAAATGTTACACAAGATATATTTTGAGCAAATGAATGTTGGCCATATAAATTAATTGAATGTTCTATACATTCAGAGAAAATTGCTTTTCTTTTTAATAATAGCTTGCACTCCCCCCTGTACACCGCTCATAACAGCTGCATTGTTATATCATAACCCTGAGAACCACACATCATAATATCTAAACCGTCGTTTTCAAAATTCTTAAGAATTTCTTTACTTAAATCCGCAGCTTTTTTCCATTTAAAGGACAAAATCCCAGGAATGCTTCTTTGATTTCTACTTTTCTATTCTCAATTTTAACATAACGGAAGACTTCAGAGTTCAGACATCTGATCAATATGTGAAATATCAAAATATTTAGCTGATAGGCTAGCCCAGCCATTCTCAAAGTGTGTTCCGCGGAACCCTGGGGTTCCATGATAGCCTCGTAGGGGTTCCACAAAAAAAATACACCTCTCTCGTTAACTTTGATAATACAATAAAAATTTCATATAAAACGTGTGAAATTAAGGGTTTCAAAAAGTTGAAAATTAAAAAAAAATTAAATAAAATCTTGGACCTGATTTTCGATATTTTTTGTACCAGTGTCCGAACACTTAAAAAAATCGATTAAAAAACGCAAAACTCAATTTTTTTCTTTAGTAAGTTGGAAGCTCATTATATTTTCTTTGAAACAAACTCCATTTGATTGCAAGATCTCAAAAGATCAACTATTCCCAGTATATTTTCCCAAGGTCTGCCACTATTTTTTTGCTAAGAAAACAGCAGAACAGCAGCGGCTGCTGCTTAAACAACCCATAACTTTTCCGTTATACATTCGATCGGATTGAAACTTCGTATGTATATCTGGAAAATGTTACTGATTCTGTAATTTGTTGTTTTTTTGCAAATATTGTGTTTAGTTTCTCTTTTATTCCCCATAGAGGCCAAATCTTCCGGACACTGGGGCCTGTCCGGAGACTGGACTGTTACTTGTTATGTAAGTAACTAAAAATTGACTGTTCCATTGAACTGTTCCTATGCTAATTAATAAAGAATACACTTTTCAAAACTATGGTTTTATTAGGTATATAGTTGTAGGGTTCCGTTCAGTATTTCGTTTTCCGAAAGGGTTCCGTCACGAAAAAAGATTGAGAACCGCTGGGCTAGCCGATTATATAAATTTTGTGCAAATAGAAACTGGAAGGTAGATAGGTTAGGTACAATGTCGCAATTATTTGATACTCTGCGATTTATAACGCCATAGTTTATATACTCCTTGGTAGCTTTTGGGTGTCACCCCCACATGGGCGACACCCGGGGCGGTCCGCCCCCTCCACCCTACACTTGCTACGCCACTGAGTAGTAGTAGAGAGGAAAGCACAAGAACAACTTACCTCAAGCAATTTTAATCCTTTTAGGCGGGAGATTATCATTTTTCCAACTGGCAGGTTTATATTTTTGAATAATCCTCTTAATACGAACGTTTTAAAATTAAAAAAAAAAGATTTCAAAATTATTATCCGTTAAATTTTCTGATTGGAACACGTTTTTCCTTCCAATTTCTTCATGCACTTGCCATCTTTGTTTGATTTTTTTTTCTATGTGGTTTAATGACACTCCACGACAACACTTAACTCGATTAGATGTAGCGCGGAACGTTGGAGGGGGGGTCTCTTTTTATTTTTTGTTACGATTTTTTGACACAGCACAGACACAAACACAAAAGATATCAAGATGATAAATTCTCAAGAAGACATTGAAGAATCAGAAGAAGAATGGATATAGATGAGAGCAAAATAAAATTAATCAAAATCAACTTTTTTGCTTTGTATTGTAATTTTAACTTTAGGCTAAAAACACACCAAATCAGACAAGACGTCTTTTTGTCTTACGACAAAAAATCGTGTCGTGAATACAAATGCAGCTCGGCCAGCAACAACAGTAGCTGTAGCTGTCGTCGTCGTTGGTCAATTCTTGATCTCGACAAACAGCAAGGGCACAATTTATAATTTAACATCACGGGGCCAAAACAACTAAATTTTGTTAGAAAGAAAGGCAGAAATCATACAAACAAAATTATTCCAATTAAAATTCAAGGAACTCTCCTTGTTTTAATTGAGTAGCAAGTAAATGAAAAAACGAGGGAAGTTATCACTTTTAATAACCTTAGAGCACATGTGATGAAAAAGCAGATTAAACAGAACAATTTGTTTTTTTCTTTTTCACTTTGAATGATTTTCTTCAACCACTAAAGCGAATTTTCTGGCAGCACCCGCACGACCGGCGTTTACAAACAAACTGACGTAGTGACGTTTACATACGCTATGGGAAATTGTCAACACAGTGGAAAATGGAATGCATTCGAACTGGAAAGCTAGCTGTTTTTTGTATAAGAGGAAAGTAGAATGGACAATGGAATTATAGGAGAATTTTTTTTGTTCTTCTTCTTGTCTTGACTCTTGAGGAGAACATTGGAAATTGGATTGAAGAGTTGGAGAATACTGGAACGATGTTGATGCATTCCATGAAATGACAGTGGTGCCTGGTGTATAATAATTTGAGCAAAATAATATAAAAGGTTGATTAATATAAGACGACTGGAAATAGTGGATATACGATTTTTGTCTGTATGGTATAAACATTGACATATTATAATATGGACTGCTAGTTGCCAACTTCACGCGTGTTCAGCGTAAAGAGCGCCATTGGTTCAGGGTGGCCAAAAAACGAACGATTCCAGCTGTCAAAAATGAACAAAAACAAAAACATAAACAACGAGGTCGCTGTGCAGTGTTATTGCAGGGAAAAATATTTTCGAGTCCAAGATGCTTGAAAAACGAGTCCACGTAAAAAAAAATTAAATACTTTCACAAATGATTTTGTTTTAAATTTTTAACATACTTATTTGTGTTCTGTAAACAAAAAACGTTATAAAAACGAGTCCCCGAGCCAAGGAAGAAACAACGAGTCCATTTTCAATCTATAGAGTCCATGTGGTAGCACCGTCGCTGTGAATTCAAACAC
This sequence comes from Sphaerophoria taeniata, assembly GCA_943590905.1. NCBI lineage: Eukaryota > Metazoa > Arthropoda > Insecta > Diptera > Syrphidae > Sphaerophoria > Sphaerophoria taeniata. The sequence goes on from OX016541.1 coordinate 25,337,327, forward strand.
TATTTTGGGACTAATTTGGCCGCTTCGAACCAATGGCGCTGCTGTAGCTTGTACCTTTTTTCTTCTCATGAAATGTATGGAAATGACAAGTGACTAGCAGTCCATATATATTATGTCAATGGGTATAAAGCAGTTTTTATTTTTCATTTTTAAACTAAATAATAATACTTATTATCCTTTCGTGCCATTTTCAACATCGTAGAAGTTTTGAATTCGAATGCAAAAGTGATTTTATTTCACCTTTTGGTTTTGTTTGTTGCTCGCTGCTTGCATTAGGCATTTGATACGTGTCAAACTTAACTGTTATCTGAAGTGTTATAATATTAATTGAATGTTTGCCATTTACAATAATGTATCGCTTTACAACGCCGCCCTAGATACACTTCTTGGGTGTTGGAAGGACAAGCAACATTGCTCACACGGTATTAACGTTTATGGGACTCAGAAAATCCCTGCAGAAAAAAATGAAACATATTTTGCTCTTAACAGACAAAGCCTTAACAGACAAGGAGCTTTTTGAAGCTTTTTGCCTTGCCTAAGTATTCATTTATGGGCAATGAGGCGAGCGAAAATAGATTTTTAATGCATTAAGTGAATGCGTTAAAGCTTTTGGAAAAAGCTTATTTTTTGGTAGCTTTCAGTTTCATATATCATTTCTCTCCATAAGGGTGAGACATCTGTATAAATTTATTATCTGTGGTTGAATGATATCCGATTTTTTGGCTGGCAAGTGAAGATCATATGACTTGGACGATAATATTTTAGATTTAAGAGTTCTAAAGTGTTTGGGACACTTTGAAATGGTGTCCCGTGCCGCAGTTGGTACGCATATTGATTTATTTAGTTTTGTGACTCTTAGATTGCATCATTTCTTTTATTTAAATTCAAAATAATTTATCAGTTAGCTTCAAAAAGTTTTAACATGATTCCAAGCGTCGCCATTTCAGCCATTTCCTTTTTATTCATCGAGTTGCTTCCGGTGCGGAATAGAGTTGAAAAAAGGGGAAATTACCTCTTTTTGTGTACAAGTTGGCATGTTATGTTGCATAAACGATTAGAAAATGGCAAATAGATGAACTTTTCAACTTAGAAAACTATTTTCCAACTAGATTTTGAACTCTTGACAAATCTATTCAGATAAAAATCGATTTTGGCGAGATGTTTTTGTGAGTAAATAAATTAATAAAAACAAACCGAAAGAGCAAAATTTCACCAGTAGTTTAATTTGAAATTTTGAGTAGGCCTAAAAGTTCAACAGGAGGACATTGTTGTATGTATGTGATGAAAATTCTGAATATCAACTTTGCTTGTGAGTTATATAAAGAAATTATTTTTGTTTACAATTAAATGAACTGTTTCTTCGTTTTCTTTTGCCTAAATTAATCGAAACAGGAAAGCATTTACTGGGAACCCACGCAATAAGAGGCAAAGGTTTTAACGATTTAAAAACTTAATTACCTACACTTGTAATTGGTTTCCGAAAATTTTTAATTTCCCAAAGAGGATTAAAAAATATGATTGAAAATTATATGTAGGGTAGAGACGGCATCCTTCGACAGTGGGGCACCTTCGACAGTCACTATTATATCTGTGTGTAGACCTTTAAAAATTCTGTAAAAAATTGTGGATGTGCCTTTAATCATGCCAAACATATGTCAAAAATTTCAGCAGTCTGGCTTCAAATCCCGCCAAGTTAGGATGTAAAGCATTTTTTTGGACCACGTGCTATAATTTTCAGGGTAAGTTCTTAAGATTTTCGTAGTCGTGTTTTAAATTTTTTCTAGCAGTGAAGTTGTTTTTTATATACAATACTATGTGTTTATTTATATTTTTAAAGCTAATTTGATAAATCTTACTTTGGGAAATAATAAAAAAAAAAGTAAAATAACATCAAGTGGGGCACCTTCGACATTCTTGTCTGGGGCACCTCCGACAGACTGTCTCCTATGTTTATCCATCACAAAAATTAGTTAATCCTCAAAATATTTATTCGATTGTTAAAGAAAATGGTTCGAGTTTATAAAAAAAAGGCTATGAAAAAGGCACTTACAGATGTCATCAATAAGGTGGAATCGCACAGTTCAGCAGCGGCAAAATATTGCGTAAAAAGGACTACCCTTATATCTACTTATTTATTTTTTGTTAAAACTATTTTTTAATTACAAATAATTTAAAAATGAACTGAATTCTTATAGCAAACTATATCATGACTTTTATATAAAAAAACTAACATTATGATGCATTAATATTCAAGAATGTGCATTGCTGTCGAAGGTGCCCCACGCATTGTCGAAGGTGCCCCACCCTGGGGAACATTCGACAATTTTCTACTTTTTTTTAAATTAAAAAAAAAATAGTAAACATTTTTTTAAAAAACCTAAGGGTCCGCCAATATGTTGATAAAATCATAAATTTAATTAAAAAAAATCAGTTTTTGAAAAAAAAAAAAACTATGATTTTGTGTATTTTCTGTTAAGGTGTCGAAGGGTGCCGACTCTACCCTACAATTAAATTTAAGGTTAAAAACTAACCATACAAATTCAATGAATCCGAAAAATTACATATGGCTACCATGTTATGACTTCCAAAGAGACAGTTCCATCTGAAATTGAGATCGTGAGGGTGGTACGAACAATTTTGTTTGGAAAAGGAAAGGATTATCTTTTGGTGTACTACACACATATATAGTTTAGTTTTAACTCGATACATTGGACCTTACAATGCTCTTACTACTTTTACCTTTTGTCGCGGTCTGAGAAGTAGGCCTCTGTGGTGGCATGGCAATGCCACCTCCATTCGATTGAAATTTGTGCCCAGAGAAACAGTTTTTTAGTTGTTTAGGTCTAGAAACAAAAATTATCACACGGGGCCAGCCAATCTGGTGAATAAAGTGGATAGCGCCAATTTGAGTTGGTACGTTTTTCCATTTTGTCTTCAATTTGGCTTTGAATCGGGCGAATAAATCGGCATAGTACAACCCTGTAACCGTTTTCCTTTCTTTCTGTTTGGATTTTCACGAAAGACTCAGAAAATTGCTCAGATGGCGCTCAATCAGCTTCAAACACTCCTTTAAAGTAGCGCCACGGCTGTGCTTGTTGTCCGGAGTGGGCAAACGCGACAACTATTAGGGCTACAGCTTTCTAATTTCCCAAATTTCATGCAGGATATGTCGCACGCGAACGCGATCTATCGAAATGCCTGCTGTCTCAGCTATCTCATGCACCTTTAATTGGTGAAAATGCAAAATGTAAAAAGAAAATCATAAATCAAGAATGAGCAAATTTTGACAAAGTGAACACCTATTGTCATGTTGACTGTTGACAAACTGTACAGCGGCTGGCTAAGCCTTTGTTCACAAGGAAAATCATATACTGGAAAAAAATCCTTAAATTATAATTTTCTTCGCTTCTTAAAAAAGAACTCCATAATTATTAATGATTTGAAATTGAAGTATGTATTGTATTTTCTGTAAATTTTTTGCCACATCACATGCTAACTTTTTAAAAGTTGGCATTCAAAAAAAAAAAAAACGTTGCATGTAAACAAGGTAGAGGTATTTAAGTCCAAAAAATACAAAAACGATTTCAAATTGCCAGAACTTTCAGTTTTCCCAGGTAGGCTATAATACACGAATAAAAATATCAATCACTGAAGATGTCGGGTTATCGAGTTATGGTCAAAAAACCAATTTTTCTGGTTTTGGTCCTTGGTTTGTTGTGATTCCATATAAAGTACATATCAAGGGGCACGGTAGTGCCCAGCCAAGTTCTCTAGCAACTTTGGCACTACACCCTTATTTACAGGAAACAACTCAGGAAGTTTCAAACTCACATCATTTGTTAAGCTAGTCAAGAAGAAGCACCTCAGTAAATTTCAGATATTTAGCATAAGTAGTTTCTAAGATACAATGTTCCAAAAATCACGAAAACCGTAACTGACTGACTCACTGACTCACTCACTGACTCACTCACTGACAGATCATCAAAATTATGAAGCACTTCCCGTTGCCCTAGAAACTTGAAATTTGGCACAGTGGTAGGCCATGTGGTACATACAAAGGAAAAAATCGAAAATTTGAAAATTTTCAATCAGGGGGCGTGGTAGCCGCCTACTTTTACATTATTAATTTAAATTATATGAAGCACTTTCCGTTGCCCTAGAAACTTGAAATTTGGCACAGTGGTAGGTCATGTAGTACATACAAAGGAAAAAATCGAAAATTTGAAAATTTTCAATCAGGGGGCGTGGTAGCCGCCTACTTTTACATTATTAATTTAAATTATATGGAGCACTTTGGAGTGCAGTAGAATCAAGAAATTTTGCACAGTGATAGGTCATGAAGTACATACAAAGGGAAAAATCGAAAATTTGAAATTTTTCAGTCAGGGGGCGTGGTAGCCGCCTACTTTTAAATTATTAATTTAAATTATATGAAGCACTTCCCGTTGCCCTAGAAACTTGAAATTTGGCACAGTGGTAGGCCATGTGGTATATACAAAGGAAAAAATCGAAAATTTGAAAATTTTCAATCAGGGGGCGTGGTAGCCGCCTACTTTTACATTATTAATTTAAATTATATGAAGCACTTTCCGTTGCCCTAGAAACTTGAAATTTGGCACAGTGGTAGGTCATGTAGTACATACAAAGGAAAAAATCGAAAATTTGAAAATTTTCAATCAGGGGGCGTGGTAGCCGCCTACTTTTACATTATTAATTTAAATTATATGGAGCACTTTGGAGTGCAGTAGAATCAAGAAATTTTGCACAGTGATAGGTCATGAAGTACATACAAAGGGAAAAATCGAAAATTTGAAATTTTTCAGTCAGGGGGCGTGGTAGCCGCCTACTTTTAAATTATTAATTTAAATTATATGAAGCACTTCCCGTTGCCCTAGAAACTTGAAATTTGGCACAGTGGTAGGTCATGTGGTACATACAAAGGAAATAATCGAAAATTTGAAAATTTTCAATCAGGGGGCGTGGTAGCCGCCTACTTTTACATTATTAATTTAAATTATATGGAGCACTTTGGAGTGCAGTAGAATCAAGAAATTTGGCATACAAGTACATCGTGCAATAAAACAAATAAAATATGAAATTTATGATTTTCAACTGAGGGGGCGTGGTACCCACCCATTTAAAAATAAATTTTATAAAATATATGGGGCACCTCTGATCATCGTAGAATATTGTAATTTGGCAAACTAGCAATTCTGCCAGTCAATATAAAGAAATAAAATTAATTTTTAGATTTTTCTGCTTATCAAAAAAAAAAAAATCTTTGCAAAAAGTAATGATATCACACCAAAAACATAAATGTAAAAAAAGAGCCAAGTTCTCCCGTACAAAAATTCTGCCTAACAAATCAGCCACGAAAAGTAATGAGATCTAAAAGAACGCCAAGTTCTAAGATTCAGCAAGTACTCGTAGGTGCATTGCAAATGTTTTAAGTGGACTTACACCGAATCAACTATTAGTTTTGAAATTAACTTGTAAACTAATGTAAATTAGTTAATTTTTTTTTACTTGGCGGGTTTTCTCTTAGTAACCTACTATTAAAAAAGTTTGGAAAACTTGCTAAGTAAAAAAATTAACTAATTTACATTAGTTTACAAGTTACTTTCAAAACTAATAGTTGATTCGGTGTAAGTCCACTTAAAACATTTGCAATGCACCTACGAGTACTTGCTGAATCTTAGAACTTGGCGTTCTTTTAGATCTCATTACTTTTCGTGGCTGATTTGTTAGGCAGAATTTTTGTACGGGAGAACTTGGCTCTTTTTTTACATTTATGTTTTTGGTGTGATATAATAATCTGATGCCAATATATCGGCAACCAGGGCAAGGAATCGAGTTACGCTTTCAGTAGTTGCGTCAAAGAACTATCGGATATGAGATTTAGCGATATCGATTTGTTCAAACATTTTCGAAAAGTATCATAGGCTATTACCCCTTGTAAAACTTTTGGACCCAAAAAAACATTCTTCCGTAATCCATCGAATGATATCTACATCAAATCGCCTGAAATTGCCTACCAGGTTGTACACTGTTATTTTTATACTGGCGGCATCAGTCGGTGAGACAAAATACTATTCGGACCACTCTCATACAGACTAACTGACCATGCAAATGCAAGTGAAATTGATACAAACGTTGTTGTGCTACTTATTTTAAGTACGCAAAAGCATTAAAAATATTAATTTTAATATACCTATTCGAATTGCACATTACCATCTATAAAACAATTAAGCTGTCAATTATGTTGGAATTAAAGCATTGAGGGAAATTCCAGTCTAAATGAACAAATTGAATCGAATGTAGCTGTTTATACATTGTAAGCTTTTCATTTGGGTGTAGGTAGGTACTTCTTACACACATGCATACAAGTAACAAAAAACAAAAAACCTTGAAATTTAAGCTCAATGACGAAATGGCTGCATTTTTCGCGGACCTTCAAATTTCAACGGCTTCAACTTCACCTAAATCAATAGGCAAGGGAGAGTTCAATACTCAATCAAGATTGCACACCCGTGAGGGCACTTTCTATCAGCACAAACTACAGTGAAATTTTAAAGTTTAATAAACTCTCTTGAACCAGTCTTTTAAAACAATGAATTCATGACAAAAAAAAACGTAAATTGACCTTTTTCTCGTTAAAGAAGATCCTCTTGTAAGACTCATAGTCCTCATTAAAAACTCAAAACCGACGTACTGGTCGTTCTTTTGCTTTATTCTCGTCTTCATTCAAAGAAGAAACAAAGCTCCTTCAAAGCCTATAATGTTACATCAGTATACAAGTGAACTCAAAAAAGACCTACACGAAAAAAATATGCTGTCCAACGTATTCAATGCTCCAGTCTCAATGGAATTCATTCATTCTCGGAAATACACTTATTTACAATTTACCCAACATCCTTCCATTAAACATTTTTATGTCTCTTTTTTCCTATATACATACATCTCTGTGTACTGTGTCTGTATAGACTTGATTTTCCGATGAAATTGAAAATCTGTTTGGAAACGAATAAAAGGTAAAAAGCACAGATAAAAAGACACACGGAAACAATCAAAAGTGTGATTTGTGTACAATCGTAAAAAGAGAGCCCTCGGCAAAGTGTACCTACATTTAAATTTACAAAAGTCCGACACAACATTTCAGTCCTTTACCTACATTTTTATTGAATTTTTTGTTTGCCCATGTAAAAGGATATTTTTTGTTTTGTTTTAAACGCAAACCAAAAAAAAAAGCCGCCAAACACATGAACATGAAACAATGTCCTTCACTGAAGCAAAGCAAAATAATACATGCAGAAGACAGAAGACAGCAGTCAGTGTCAGAGTTTCAGAGACCAATTTCCCATGTTTCAGTAGCGCACTCAATTGCGTAAGTTTGAAAAAAAAAAACACTTCGATGAGTTTCAATAGCTTATCGATCCTGATGCTGAGCTCCTTTGTAGGACAACAATAATTTTGATTTCGACGTTTCCTTTATTTATAAATTATAAATTTATTGTCTGTGATTCCACATTAGCCGCGTTTTATTATCCTCACTAACCCATATGGGTTACCCCGTGATAATAAAACGATGTGTGTTAAAAAGGTTGAAGTTTAAGCTATGTTTTTATCCGAGACGCAACCCTCAGTTAAATTTTAGTTTGCTTTTCCACAAACAACTTGTTTTTATTAATAAATTGGATTGACTCTTATCCTATGGCTTTATAAAACTGTGGCTAAGAGTGGAATACGCGTTATATTTTATTAATACGGCTGATATTACTAAATCTTTCTAAAATAACTTCTTTTTTTCTCACACTCGCCATCTATACGCAATATTTAGAACATAGTTTTCGAGTTACAAAATAAACCCCGATAGCTATCGGGGGTCCCAGATTGTTGTTGTTTTGTGTACAAAAAATTAACCCATATGGGTTAGTGAGGATAATAAAACGTAACTATTACAGGCAATCAGCGAGA